>CM054057.1:395441716-395725073 GCA_028641055.1 Alopecurus myosuroides
ACTAATCCACTTTCACCTACTGGTTAATTGGAAAACAATTGTTTCAACCAAAATTCATGGGCTTTTCATATGCAACTCAAAATTGCATATGTGTCCATTTAAATTGTGTTACCAAGTCCACTAGTTTATTTTGATGCATCCATTAACTTGACATGCATCATCCCATGATTGTGCACTATGCCATGATATTGATTGTTTATATTTCTGTCTTGTTTGTTTGCTTCTTCTCGAATAGACGACGACGTTGAGACAGACGATCTTTACAGCACCCCTTCTGAGGATCTAGCTCAGTACCAGGCTGCTGAGTTTGCAGGCAAGTTATCACTCACACGAACCACTGTGTTCCTTTCAACATTGGTTACCGATACTTTCCGTTGTCTATTTATGCTAGCCATATGTATCGTTGCTTCTGTTACGAACCTATCACATGAATCCCTTAACCCTGATATTGCCTCACCCCCACTCCTACAACCCAATTGTTTGAGCCAGTGTCTTACTAGCATGCTTAGGTTGTTTTGCTCGAGTCTGTTACCCGTTACCTTCTGTTACTACATTCTATTATGTTCTGGGGGCTCGATGTTAATCAATCAACCTGTTAATAATAATATGCTGATAAGGCACCGGCAGGAGGCCCTGTGTTGTTTTGAGGCCTGCTAGTGTCGACCCTAATAGGAAAAGGGTCTTGTCTACTGATCCATGATGAGTGCACTATCCGCATGTGGGAAGCGTGTATGGGCGCCCCCCTCAATTTGATTCGATTCGCATCTCGTCCAAATCGTCTCATTTAGTTCGTGTTTTCCATTTGCCGCATGCATGTTTTTGCGAGCCCAGCGCAGGGTGGAACTTTTGTAGTCGGCATATAGGGGGACACGTTCTTAGAGTGCTATGAGGGTCCCCTTTCTTCGGGGCTCGATTAGCCGTGCGCCCAAGGTGCTTTGGGCTTGATGCGAAGAAGAGTTGAGTTGTGTTGAGTGCCCCGCTTGGTGGAAAGGCCATTCCATCTGGCGGGTCATTCTTACGTGTACGGCCAAATTGGTGCACCCCTGCAGGGATAAATCTTCTCGAGAAGCCGTGTTTTCCGCGGTTATGGTTAACTTGGTGAAAGTACTGGCTAACAAGTACTCAGAACAACTTACACCTAACTATTGATAACTTGACTAGTAATAGACCTATTGACACAACAACTTGATCCATTATTCATTAATCCAACTGTGTGAGTTATCCTCGGATTGCTTCTTTGGATAAGGGGCGAGATCCAGGATGGGTTTGTTTGAGGTTATCTTTCAGTTGGTTACTATAAGCTATCTTATCCCCTTTCTGTTAGCTGGAAGTTGTAGTGTTTCTGTAGTTGGTCAGCGCAGCCAGTTGTAGCAGCTTTTATATCCCCTTCTTACGTTGAACCCAAGGCATCTGTGCTTGGTGTTGACGGGCTACACTTTGGTGAACTGTGAGTCTTGCTTGCCAGTACTTGGATGTACTGACCCCTTTGGGGCTGTGGTTTCCGCAGACTACGCTTACGAGGATCCAGGTGACGGCTACTACGTGGAGTTTGACGAGGCTGCTGACGAGTAGGTAGCGGACCCGGGCAGGATCCGAGACTACGTGGATGGGCTCCGTTTTCCTTTCATTCCCGGCTTCTTAAGCCTATTTGGATTTGTCTGTACTCACACCCCTTTGAATGCTTCCGCTGAGATGTAATGATGTTATGTTGGGACATGTGTCCTCTGGATGATTGTATTTGCTATCTCTGCTCTAGTGAGAGCTATTTGCAACTTATTTCCATCTTTTGTGTCTTAGAGATATGTTGTGTTATCATTTCGTTTAATGCCGTTGACGTACCATGTGTGTATGGTATGAAGTACGTCAATGGTAGTATCCTGATTTCTATGGGATAGTTTACGTCGACGCTGAACAGATAGGGGTTGGTTGTCACACATACGTGTGTTGGCCTACTCGTAAGAGGACGCGGGTGCCGGTAAGCCCCGTAATCCAATCTACTACTGTTCAACGGAACGGCGAGTATCCTTTAGAAGTCCGGGTGCGACAAGAGGCATCACATCTACAAAGAACAAGTCATTTTAGACAACAACTCTCCTGATATAATCAAACTTGAAACAAGTAAAGTAACAACAAAGGTGCAAAATTAAATCACAATTGGTGAAGGCAAACTTCGTTCTTGGTCAGAGAACAATTAATAGTGTACTTATCTTTCGATCAAACTCTTTTATACTAGAGTTATATTGCAGAGTTTATCATGCTCAATTATAACTGTCTCTTTGCAAACATTGGTAACTTTCAAAGTGGTATTCAAACAGATAAAAGAATTTGCAGAAACAAAAAAGAATAAAGAACATGATTGAGTAAATCAACATGTAGTTGGATGAATCACAACAACTCAAATGCTTGGTTATACAGAAAAAGTAGGTTTAGTGACTCAACATAAATGTAAAAGATAGGCCCTTCACAGAGGGAAGCATTGATGACTCATGTGCTAGAGCTTTTATTTTGTAAAACAGAGGTATAAAAGTTTGACACTCCTCCCAACCTTTCTTACACAAACTATGGCTAACCTAATCCTCGGGTGTCTGCCAACAATCACATACCGTGGAGGAGTGTCTATATTTCGAGAGGTGTGTATGTCTATGTTCACGAATGGCAAACAGAAAATATAGGACGTCACAAGCCAACAAGACTCACAAGAGAGGCTCCCATTGAAGGATGCAACTGGTATAGAAGGTCATCCCTCTTTCTCTTTTGTTTAGACAATTATGCTTTGACTGATAAATCAGGGGCAAAAAGAGTGAAGAGAATTTGTATTATTATTTGGGGCTAGGCACCCCGCTGCCAGCTCTTCTAGAATTTGGATAATTGGATGAAGCCACTAGTCCAGGTGTGTGAGTCCAATCAACAAGTGAGATAAAGATTCTCTATTTGCGTCCTCATGAGCTAAAACAGGAACACACAACATGGATAATTTTGAAGGTTTTAAAGGTAACACATGAGCAATTTACTTGGAGTGGCAGTGAATTACCACATATAGGTAGGTATGGTGGACTCAAATGGCAAGGTTTTGGGTCTCAAGGTTTGGATGCACGGGAAACATTCCCTCTTAGTACAGGTTTTTGGCTAGCAAGGTTGGGTAGCAAGCATAAGAATCGAAGCAAAACAAACAAAAACATATATGATAAAGCCAATCATGCAATCTTCCTTGAAGGTACAAACAAACTTATTTGATAATACTAAGCTTATGGGCTAACAAAGAAGAAAGATCATGGAATACTATATCTACATGCAACTCCCTTTTTTCTATTTAAGTCTCAACAAAATTTTGCTTTTGACCAATGCTAAGTTTGCCAAAACCAACTAGATTATCTAGAAGCTCCAAAATTGATACCAATACTAATAACAAGATCAATCACATAACAAAAATTGCAAACTAAAATAAAGTGAAACAAGTAGATGATGAAACTTCTCATTAATATTTCATTACGGCAACTCAAACCAAGGGATACAACGATAACCAACTAAGGAGCAATACTTCCAAACTGCAAACCATCCTATATGATATTTCCTCTACTCATGATATGACTCTACTAAAAGGGTAAAAAGGGTGAAAGATAAAAGTGATACCGCGACACTCCCCCAAGCTTGGAACAAGCCAAGGGTATGCCAATACCAATGACGAATCAATTCTTCGGTGATGGTGGTGAATCCTTCTCGATGAGCTTATCAAATGATTCTTTCAGATCTTCAATTGCGAACATAAGCATATGCATCACCTCCGTATTGCGCTCAATATGGTCTGCATGCTTGTCAGACGATGAATTCAAGCCATCAAGATTCTTCCCCCACACTTCCTTGGGTTTAGAGCTTTCTTTATATGCACGGTTAGAACGATCCATATCCTAGCAAGAAGGCACATCTGCCTCGGGTAGCGTCCTTGATTGATACTCATGAACTAAAGTACGGAAAGGTTTATTTATGCCTTAAAGGGGTGTCCTTGAAGCTAAGCAGTGACGTGGGGCCTTCCCTCGGGTTCTCATCCTTGCCGTTTGCTTGCGAGATTTTGCAACCACTCATATGCTTGCAATGGTGGCGCGTGAATGCACTCGTGGGTTTTCTTCTACATCTCCTTCAGATCCACTCTTGATCTCCTCCCACGGGTTGCGCTCTTGGAGATCATATTCCTTCGGTCCCTTCCCCTTGTTGTTGTCGGCGGAGACCATGATGCTTCTAAAACTGAAAACAGATCCTGGCAGAAACAGCTCGAAGCAGAAACACGACAAGAAAACGATATACAGACCTCGGGGGGTTATATAGCAAAAATATGCATAACAAAAGGAAAGTCCAAGTCAAAAACGAGTCGGAGAGGGGCTCCGAGGTGCCCACACCATAGGGTGGCGCGGCCAAGGGTGGGCTCACGCCCCCTCATGGTGTGCTGCCTCCGGGCACCTTCTCCGACTCCTCTTTTGCTCGGTATTTTTTATATTTTCCAAAAACAAATAATTTATAAATGAAAAGGTATTTCGCGAACTTTTTCTTAACATAACTATTACCTATTCCAAAACAGACTCTGTAGATTCTGGAATCTTCCCCCTAATGAACTTCTCTGGAGTCATTACTTGAATAACATCCACATCGTCATCATAGGAATCCCCAGAAATATAATGTTTAAGTCTTTGTCCATTTACCACTTGTGTAGTGTTATCTTTGATGGAAGCAATTTTGATTGCACCCGAATGATACAGTTCTACAATAACATAAGGTCCTTCCCACCGGGAGAGTAATTTTCCTGCAAAAAATATGAGATGAGACCGATACAATAGAACTTTCTCACCAACATGAAACTCTCTTTTAAGGAATCATTTATCGTGCCATTGTTTAACTTTCTCTTTAAAGAGCTTGGCATTTTCATAAGCTTCACATCTCCATTCATCAAGATGATTCAAATCAAGCATTCTTTTCTAACCAGCAAGTTTAAAATCTGTATTTAATTCTTTCACTGCCCAATAAGATTTATGTTCTAATTCTAAAGGAAAGTGACAAGCTTTTCCATAAACCATTTTGTAAGGAGACATGCCCATAGGATTTTTATAAGAAAATTATAAGCACATAAAGCATCATTCAACTTATCTGACCAATTTTTCCTAGATTTATTAACAGTATTTTTCAAGATAGATTTAATTTCTCTATTTGATAATTCTACTTTCCCGCTTGGTTGAGGATGATAAGCTGAGGCGGTTCTATGATTAACATCACATTTACCAAGGGTCTTTCTAAAACCACCATGAATAAAATAAGAACCTCCATCTGTCATAAGATATCTAGGCACACCAAACCTAGGGAAAATAACATCTTTAAGCATTTTTATAGAGGTCTCACCATCAGCACTTTTAGTAGGTATAGCTTCTACCCACTTAGAAACATAATCAACATCAACAATAATATGAGTATAACCATTCGAAGGAGGAAAAGGACCCATAAAGTCAAATACCCAACAATCAAAAGGTTCAATAACAAGAGAATAACTCATAGGCATTTCATTACGTCTAGAAATATTACCTACTCTTTGACATTCATCACAAGATAAAATAAATTTGTGTGCATCTTTAAAGAGGGTAGGCCAATGAAACCTGATTGTAGAACCTTCTGTGCGGTTCTATCTCCAGCGTGATGTCCTCCATAAGCACTACCATGGCACTTCTTCAATATTTCATGTTTTTCATGATCTGGAACACATGTTCTCATAATACCATCTACTCCCTCATTATATAAATGTGGGTCATCCCAAAAATAATGCCTCAAATCACAGAAGAATTTTCTTCTTTGTTGAGCTGTAAATGTTGGAGGCAAATACTTTGAAACAATAAAGTTAGCATAATCAGCATACCATGGACTATCTTGGGGTTTCACCTTTATTGCAGCCAACTGTTCATTTGGAAAACTATCATTAACAGGAATAGGACCAGAGTAATGTTTTCCAATCTAGATAAGTTATCAGCAACAGGATTTTCAGCACCCTTCCTATCCACAGTATGTAAATCAAACTCTTGTAAAAGCAACACCAATCTAATAAGCCTAGGCTTATCATCTTTATTTTCCATAAGGTATCTAATAGCATCATGATTAGTATGAATAGTAACCTTTGAATCAACAATATAAGGCCTAAACTTATCACATGGAAAAACTACAGCTAAGAACTCTTTTTCAGTAGTAGCATAATTCTTTCGAGCAGCATCAAGAGTCTTACTAGCATAATGAATAACATTCAACTTCTTATCTATGCCCTGTCCAAGAACAGCACCTACGGCAAAATCACTAGCATCACACATAATTTCAAAAGGTAAATTCCAATCAGGTGGTTCAACAATAGGAGCAGTGCTTAAAGCCTTATTTAAAGTTTCAAAAGCGTCCTTACAATCATCACCAAAAAAATGGTACATCTTTTTGAAGAAGATTAGTAAGAGGCTCTGATATTTTAGAGAAGTCTTTAATAAACCTCCTATAAAAACTAGCATGACCAAGAACACTACGAATACCTTTAACATCCCTAGTATAGGTCATTTTCTCTATGGCTTCCACTTTAGCTCTATCAACTTCAATACGTCTTTCAGAAATTTTATGTCCAAGAACAATTCCTACATTAACCATAAAGTGGCATTCTCCCAATTAAGAACAAGATTAGTTTCCTCACATATCTGCAAAACTTTATCAAGGTTGTGCAAACAATTATCAAAAGAAGTTCCAAAGATGGAGAAATTGTCCATGAATAATTCCACAATTTCTTCACAAAAACCATGCAAAATAGCAGACATGCATCTTTGAAAAGTAGTAGGAGCATTACACAAACCAAAAGGCATACGTCTATAAGCATAAGTACCATAAGGACAAGTAAAGGTTGTTTTCTCTTGATCTTGCTTCCTAACATCAATTTGGGAAAACCCAGAATAACCATCAAGAAAGCAAAAATAAGTTTTCTTACACAACCTCTCTAACATTTGATCAATAAAGGCCAAAGGATAATGATATTTCTTAGTAACCTTATTAAACTCTCTAAAATCAATGCACATTCTATAACCAACTACTACTCTTAGCGGAATAAGCTCACTTTTTTCATTAGGAACAACAGTCATTCCTCCCTTCTTAGGGACACAATGCACAGGGCTCACCCATCTACTATCAGCAATAGGAAAAATAATACCAGAATCAAGAAGTTTTAATACCTCATTTCTTACCACTTCCTTCATCTTAGGAATTAAACGGCGTTCATGTTCAACTACTGGCTTTGCGTTAGGTTCAATATTAATAGCATGCTGACATATAGTAGGAGAAATTCCCTTTAAATCATCAAGAGTATACCCAATAGCTCCACGGTGTTTCTTCAGAATTCCCAATAATCTTTCCTCTTCTTCACCTGAAAGTTTAGCACTAATAATAACATGATATATTTCCTTATCATCAAGATAAGCATATTTAAGATCATCAGGCAGAGTTTTAAATCAAAGACAGGATCCTCCTTGGGTGGTATTGTTGTACCCAAGTCTTCCATAGGTTAGTTATGTTTCAGTATTACCGGTTGACAAAGAAGAATATCGTCAATCTCATTTATTTCTTCCATAAAGACACCACTCTCATGGTCCTCCATATATTGCTGCAAAGCATTGTTAGGAGCAAGAGCAATAGAAGAAAGTTTTTCAACTTTAAAATTCTCATCAGGCAATTTAGATTCATAAGGTGCTCTAGAACTCATAAGATTTTCCATCAAATTTAGTCAAAATCTTCTCTATTTTACAATCTATAATAGCACCACAAGTGTTCAAGAAAGTTCTACCAATAATAATAGGACACATTTTACTAGCAACCCTACCAAGTACTAGAAAATCAGTGGGGTATTTAGTCTTACCACACAAAACTTCCACATCTCTATCAATACCAATCGGAAAAACAGTTTCTCTATTAGCAAGCTGAATAACCACATCAATATCTTCAAGCTCACAAGAACCAATTTCATGCATAATTTATCTATAAAGCTCATAAGCTATAACACTAGAACTAGCACCAATATCACACAAACCATAATAGCAATGATCACCAATCTTAACAGAAAGCACATGAACACTAGTTTTCTTAGGTCTACGAGGATGGGAAACAATATCAGAAACATCCTCACAAAAGACAATGTGTTCATCCTCCACATTTCCACATACAAGATCTCTTACTATTGCTACAGCAGGTTCAACAGTTATTTTTTCATCAAGTTCAATAGATTTCTTATTACTCTTATTAACCACACAAGCCACCATAGAGTGTTCTTTCACCTTAGCAGGGAAAGGCATTTTTTCAACATATGGCTCAGGAACAGCAGGATTAACAACATGCACTTCTATATTACTAGCAGGAACAATATCTTTATAAGGTGCATGGTACTTGTGATAATTCTTTTTAGGGATATCAATATAGGAGGCAAAAGATTTAAGACAGTTTGTAAAAATTCGAGAATCAAGACCACAAACAGCACTAACATCGTAGAAATCATTGGTTCCCATAAAAGATTTAATGCATTCATAATCATAATTTATACCCGACTTTCTACCTTTGTCATTCTCCCATCCTTTAGTGTTATCTTGAATACGGTCAAGAAGATCCCATTTAGCTTCTTCCTTCATACATGTGAATGATCTAGAACAAGAAGCATCCAATAAATCCTTATCATGAAGAGAAAGCCTTGCATAAAAATTATTGATAACAATATTTCTCGAGAGTTCATGAACGGGACATTTAAGCATTAATAACTTCATTCTCCCCCACGCTTGGGAAATACTCTCTCCCTCATGAGGCCAGAAATTATAGATTTGATTCCGGTCTTTATGAATCTCACTAGGAGGATTGAATTTAGAATAAAAGAGAGGAACAATTTCCTCGCATCCAATAGAATCACCATTCTTCAGTAATTTGAACCATTCAACAGCTCTTCCTTTCAGCCATAAGGAAAGTAATTTCCTTTTAACTTGATCCATTTTAATACTCGCACACCTGAATAACTCGCATAATTCATGTATAAAGAGCAAATGATCACCGGGATGGACAGTTCCATCACCGTAATAGCAGTTATCCATAAAACGTCCAACAATTTTCATAGTAATTTTATAAGTATCTAATTCAGCAGAAGACGGGTTACCAACTACCCTAGTAGCAACGGTAGAAGTACCCCTAAACAAAGAACCAAAAGTATTCTCCACAATGAAATAAAACATCAGACATAAATAAAAACAACACTTACAGTAAAAGTTTCTCTTACCAATTCCACTTACCAATAGCGCTTCACTCCCCGGAAACAGTAAATAATATTGCAGCAAGTAGCCCAATCCTTTTAAGAGCAAAGGACAAGCCGGTTGTGTTACTTGTGACTACCAAACGTTCTCGAGGACACATGGGAATTTCATCAAGTGCTTTCGCCTCGTTACGGTTGATTAATATCCATTGGTTCGTGAAGTGTTGTGTGCGTGAACCTATGCTAATGCACCGCCCAACTAGGACTAATACATACTTGTGATTATACCCCTCGTAAGTATATGCAAATACAATAAAGTAATTAAGATAAAACTAACCACAACCTTAAAACTCTGGGATTCTATGCTCCCTTGTGCATTGGTTTCCTAACGGGGGTTTAGGTTTGTGTCACTCCGGCAACCCCACAATTAGTAGCCAAATACACAATGCATCCTCCTAGGCCCATAAAGGTGAAGTATCATGTAGTCGACATTCACATGACACCACTAGAAGAATAGCACCACAACTTAAATACCAAACCACGAGATATTACTTCAATATAACTTCACTACTAACATCATGACTTCTCCCATGTCCTCAAGAACTAAACGAACTACTCACAAGACATCATATGGATCATAATCAGAGGTGATATAATGGATGATAACAATCTGGTCATAAAGTGCTAACACCAATAAATATCACAAGCATCAACTACTAACATGTAATCCGCATCGGGAGAGAGATCTAATGTAAAACAACGATAGAGGCCCCTAATTGTTACAGTAGGATGACAATGGGTGATGAGGGTGATGGTACTGGTGGTGATGATGATGACGATGACGGCGACGATGGCGGTGATTTCCCCTCTCCGGAGAGGAATTTCTCCAGCAGATTTCTCCCCGCGAGAGAGCTTTTCTCTCTCGGGTGTTTTCCGCCCCGAGGTGGTGGCGCAATAATTCTTCGATGATGGTATGGGGCTTAGGGTTCCCTGAGGGTCAAGTACGCCAAAAAGCTCCACTAGAGGTGGGCCAGGGTGGCCACACCATGTGGCGGCGTGGTGAAGGGGGGCGCGCCACCCCATGGTGTGGGCCCCGGGTGGCCCCCCTCCGTCCCTCCTTGCGGCTGGCTCCCTCTTCTGAACTTCTAAGATACCTCCGGTGTCCCCCCTCTTCTTCTGATCTTCTGAAATAGGCTATCTCGATGATGCTTTTTCCATCAGAATTCTGGTCCCGGTGTTTATTCTCCAAAAAATATGAAACATGCAAAATAAGATAAAATAACATAAGGGGTGCATCATAACATGAAATATATCAATGAATAACAGAAAATAACAACATAAAACGGTGAAGCAAAATGGTCGTCTCAGTGGCAATCACTACTCCTTGCATAACTTCGATTATAAGACTTCCTCTTGTCTAATGATCACTTTCAGTTGTGTGAGACTTTCTTCCATTGACAATCCAAACCCTGATGGAGGGATGATAACCCGGTAGCCCAACGCCAAGGTGTAACTCGGCCCAAAGGACGCTGCGCAAAGACCCGACCAAGTATAAAGGACCTTCTAGAAGGCCCAAGATCGTAGGCCTAGTAACCCGGATTGTGGGTTCCGATAAGGAAGTTTAGGGTTTTGTAAGAAGTGTCCGGGTAGGACTCAGAGTACGCCTTGGAGAACAGGCCAGGGATCCGGATGCTTTATAAGTCGGCCCCTAGGTTAGGTTTAGAGATCCAAGAATTAGAACAAGATCGCTAGGTATCGAGTATCCAGTGTAATACAAGAGTTGGGATAATACATCTAGATCGGAGACTCAGCGACTTGATTGCCGGCTACCAGATCGTATATCATCATGTTTTTCCCTGAGCTAAACCCTCTCCCAAACACCAGAGTCGATTTGCCCCAAGACAAGTTACCCCTGGTAACGTCTGCCGTGTTTATCCCACGACAGTTGACGCCCACCGTGGGGCCTACGTCCAAGGGTGTTTACATCACGGGAGAAGCTCGGAAGAATATGGAGAACTTCGTCGTCGGCGAGATCTACACCGACCGCGAAGGAGAGAAGATGGTTGACGATTCCGGCTGGGGGCCAGAATCGGATCTGCTTGAATCCGGATCCGTCGTGACGATCGGCCAGATCAACGTCTTCATCGGTATGGTACGTACATCCGGTTCGATACCTGACGACTTTGGATTTGATTCTGTGTCAGGGGAGGCCACCTACGCTCAATCAGATGGAGAAGAATCGGTTGGGACGGTGGATCCGACAGAAGAGCCCACCACGAAGAGGGAACAGTCGGAGGAGCCGGCATGGACCCCGCGTGGCCGGGTCGAGAGGTAAGATGATACCGAGTCTATCCTGCATCTGCTGGAGAACCGGTATGAGGAAAATAGCAGCGAAGAGGAACAATATGAATTGGCACCAAGCATTGTACGCCGGGTTGCGGTTTACACGGCTCCCGCGACCAATCTTAACCAGGGGAACGTGACCGCGGCCGCAGTTGGAGCAGCACAAACTGTGGCCCTGCAGCAAGGTCCGGTTGACGGAAACCCGGTCCTGGTCCGGGTTGAAGGAGAATCGGCATCGGTTACCAGTCAAGCAGCGGAGAACGAGTTGCACGCAAACACGTTCGGATTTCTAGCAAACCGGACGCTAGGGGCGGGTCCTTCCAATCCGCAACACCCGGCCCTGTTCAACAACAACTTGATTCTGGATCCAACCGTTTTAGCCACAGTTATTACTCTGGAAAACGCGGCGGAACGCGTCAGAGACCTGGACGTAGCCCGCCGTGCATTGGAGCAACAGAGAAGGCAAGTAGAAGCAGAAAAGCAGGGGATGGCCACCCGCCAACGTGAGCTGGACGCATTGGAAACCCGGCTCCGAGAAGAGACAACCAGGGTGCGTCGAAGGCATCAGACCATGTTACCAGCAACGGGTGGAGTCATAAATCCGACCAACCTATTCATCACGCCCCAGGATCAACTGATCCCCGCGGCAAACCAAGGAACCGTACAGCAACCTGCAATTGGAGGAGCACAGCCGGCGAACACACAGGCCGGGTTACCCACATTGCAGACTGGAGTCACTATCGGCAATACATTACCACCACCACCACCATCACGATTTCGTACACCAGCGGGTCATTACAACAACCCCATGGATAACGTGTACGCGGAAACGCTCGCATTAAATCGAATACCCGTGAGAGAGTCACCCCATGCAGAGGAGACCCCGCGGGCGATAGATTTCTTGCACACCGCGGTGGCGCAGCAAGATAATTACCCGGATCACAGAAGTGGAATGCATGGAACGCCATATGTCAGTCAGCAACGAGGCAATACCGGCAATATCCAGGCAAGTTCGGCACGACGGAGGGAAGAGCAGCAGCAAATGCCGCCTCCTCCCCGTGTTCAGGCAGTACCAGCAGTATCAGCAGCACAAGCCATCGTGGACAGTTCCAGAGCCAGGAGAGCCGCAGTCGGGTCTGCAGTGCATGGGCCACCAGCAGTCCCGCGTCCGGCCGCTCCCCCTGCAGGATCGCACGTTTCTCGAGTAAGGCCGGTCCCGACTAATCTTGCTGGGCCTAAGTGCCTGTCGGATAACATCAGGGCTGAGCCTTACCCGGATAAATTCAAGGAACCGGGTAAAGTAGTGAATTATGAGCCGACTATGGATCCGGAAACATGGTTGGGAAGTTATGAGATGGCAATGTCGATTCGCAACGCAACGGAAAATCTTCAAGCCAAGTTTATGTACCTAATGATGTCAGAAGGAGCAGCAAAATTATGGTTCAATACTCTACCAGAGGGATTTATCAAGTCGTGGGAGGAGTTGAAAACTGCGTTTATCAAGCACTTTCATGGGACGTGCAGAAAGCTGTTCACTGTTGACGACTTAGAATGATGCGTCCAAAAGAAAGGAGAATCAGCGCGCAGCTGGGCGCGCCGAGTTATGGACATACTTCACTCGTCTACGGATATCCAGCCCAAAGATGCGCTGCAAGCTATGGCAAAGACGTGCAAGTACACACCTTTAGTACAGAAGTTAACTCGCGTGAAATCTAGTCGGAACGCTTCGGAGGTTACGATGGGAGAGCTGATGGACGCCTGCAACAAGCATGCCGCAACGGATACTACAGAAGAGGAAGTCGATGACAAGAAAGCGAAAGCGAACACAAATAACAGTGGAAGAACCGGCAATGGATCAACGCCGAGTCACAATGGAGGCAACAATGGGAACAACCAGAACAAGCGTCCAGTTGAGGGAGGCTCCGAGTTTGTTGCTAGCACAGAAGCCGGGTCTTCGAGACCTAGGGCAGAAGGAAATTTCAATACTGGAAATAATAGTGGAGGAAATTATCAAGGGCCACCAAGGCCGAGTAACAATTGGGACATCTTCAGAATGGCGTGTCCAAAGCATAGCAGGAATGGTAGGCCGGCTAACCACTCATTGGAGCAGTGCGCGGACCTACAGAGATGGAAGAATGAGGAAGTGAACAGAGCCATGCGAGGTGCAGGTCGGGGAGGAGGACCGGGTCCGGGTGGAAACCCAGGCAACGGCCCACCCCCAGCCGGTAACCCGGCAGCCGGAAATCCGGGTAACAACCAAGGGGGAGCTGGAGGTTTCCAGGCTAACCCCAAGCAGTTGGGTCAATACCACGTGCATACTACGGGAACTTCTAATAAGGACAAAAAGATACTGAAACAAGCGGTAAACTCGGTTTCTTCGGCTCTTCCGAGATACCTGAGATGGTCAGAGCAGGATGTAACATGGAGCAGAAGAGATCACCCGGAAAGGATAGAACATCCGGGAGTCTTAGCATTGGTAGTCGCACCACAAGTTAATGGTTATGAGCTGAAAAAGGTCCTGATGGACGGGGGAAGTAGCATCAATATCCTGTATTGGGAAACTTTCCTACGCATGGGACTCAAGGAGTCTCAGCTGCAGAAAAGTTCAACAATTTTTCATGGGATAGTGCCGGGTCACTCAGCGTGCCCCGAGGGAAATATTGCATTGGAGGTAGCTTTTGGAGATTCAGAAGACAATAATCGAGTTGAGTGGCTCACTTTCGAAGTGGTCAAGTTGCGCAGTCCTTATCACGCGCTATTCTGAAGGCCGGCTTATGCTAAATTCATGGCTAGGCCGTGTTATGTGTACCTACAGCTAAAAATCCCGGGCCCTAAGCAGACTATCACAATACATGGAAGCCGGGACATAGCGGCCGAGTGCGATGAAGGAGATGCAGCAATGGCCGAGCAAGCTTGCAGAAAAGAGGAACTCAAGTATTACCGGTCTCAAGTAGACCCGGATGACAGAACAGCACTAAAAAGACCAAGTACTGATGATGAAAGAGCAAAGTTCAAGGTAGCGCAAGACACCAAGATGGTGGCTTTCATCAAGGATGATCCTTCCAAACAATTTGCCATAGGAGAAGAAGTCGCACAGCCGTTTACAACCACCCGCGTCACGGAAACGCCTCACCCGGATTGGCTAGCAAACCCGACACTCATAATAAAAAAGACCAACAAGTGGAGAATGTGTATCGATTACGTTGGTTCCGGACAGATTCCCAAGAAGAACTAAACAATTTAACGGGCAGCAGGTTTCAGACGCACTCTTTTCCTATCCAGGGTACCTAAGGGGACTTGAGGATTTTTAATGAGGCGGCTTGCTGACCCAAGCTTTCTCGTAACAATAAAGAGATGGTTAAGCAATATATCTTCTTCACATGTGTTATCAGGTCTTATTTTGTTATGATCTTTACTTTGCTTACAGGTAAGTATTGTTTATTGTTATCAGTACATCAGTTTCCTTAAGTATGTTGCATATATCTAGGTCTTGAGGGCTGATTGCTTGAATAGCACAGTTACAAACTCAAAGACCCGGCCTTGATGCCTATGAGTTATAAGGGCCGATTACTCGCAAACGAGTACGGCTGCGATGAAGGAGATGCAGCAATGGCCGAGCAAGCTTGCAGAAAAGAGGAACTCAAGTATTACCGGTCTCAAGTAGACCCGGATGACAGAACAACACTAAAAAGACCAAGTACTGATGATGAAAGAGCAAAGTTCAAGGTAGCGCAAGACACCAAGATGGTGGCTTTCATCGAGGATGATCCTTCCAAACAATTTGCCATAGGAGAAGAAGTCGCACGGCCGTTTACAACCACCCGCGTCACGGAAACGCCTCACACGGATTGGCTAGCAAACCCGGCACTCATAATAAAAAAGACCAACAAGTGGAGAATGTGTATCGATTACGTTGGTTTCGGACAGATTCCCAAGAAGAACTAAACAATTTAACGGGCAGCAGGTTTCAGACGCACTCTTTTCCTATCCAGGGTACCTAAGGGGACTGGAGGGTTTTTAATGAGGCGGCCTGCTGACCCAAGCTTTCTCGTAACAATAAAGAGATGGTTAAGCAATATATCTTCTTCGCATGCGTTATCAGGTCTTATTTTGTTATGATCTTTACTTCGCTTACAAGTAAGTATTGTTTATTGTTATCAGTACATCAGTTTCCTTAAGTATGTTGCATATATCTAGGTCTTGAGGGCTGATTGCTTGAATAGCACAGTTACAAACTCAAAGACCCGGCCTTGATGCCTATGAGTTATAAGGGCCGATTACTCACAAACGAGTACGGCTGCAATCTTATAACCGGACAAAGGAGCCAAATTTTCTTGACTTTTCTTACTTAAGCTCGATGTGACTCGCACTAAAGTGGCATGATTTGCTCGCTTACGATTACAATCAGCCATGAAGCCCAATGGGACTTGCCTGAACCTATTTTCGTATAGATGTAACAACATGATATCCACGCGAAAGCCGGCTTATAGTACAAGATAGTCAAAAGGGCCATCTAAACCACAAGTTATGCAGAGTACAGGGCTAATAGCCGGAAACTCAACGTTTATTAAGCATAACTTCAATACCAATGTGAAACGGCTCTAGGTTCGGGCTTAGCGCAAGACAACTTGTTCTCCTGGAAGACCACGTATCCCAGACTCGGAATTTCGGGCTTTGGGGACTGGGGATTTCACAAAAAGAAACAAAGTTGCTTAGTCACTAAGCCCAAAAAACCCAAACATCCGGGTCTTGGGGACTTGGGGACTTAGAGAAAAGTCCACCTGTCAAACCCACGAGACCCGGAAACCGAGTCTCACATACGGAATCATAAAGTAAGTCGGGAATAAACGAGCTTAAAGGCAGACGTGCATCAAGTCCATCCAAAGGCCACAAAGGGCTTTGAAGCCGTTAAAAGTTTCGCAATGTGTCTACATAATGCGATGGTAATATCAAAATGGCACATACGCACTATCAAAAGAATATATGCTTTGACAAAGGCATCGGGCAAACAAAGTATCAAGATGACATCAGATAATAATCTACTCGGCCTCCCGGGTGGGGTCCACACCTCCAACCTTGTCCTCCGGGTCTTGATCATGACTTTGCTCATTAAAAGCATTCGCGGCATCATCATCCGGAATTTCAGCATCAGAACGAACAGGTGGACGAACGGTTGGCATAGAAGTAGTTGGTGCTGATTCCAAATCGGCCCCCTTCTTCGCAGCTTCCTCCCTTCGCCTGGCCGAGCCAGCGTTCCATTTTTCTAGGATATCGAATGGCACGGGCGTGTCTTTCATCACAGCCTTTCCCTTAGCATCGTATGGGGACATAAACTTATTCAAATCCATACTGTCGGCAAGAGTAGTCGCCGAATGTCGTACCTCAGCTTGCATGGCCTTGAAGTCCTTGGCCCCAAACCTTGTGCCATCCGCTTTGAACTCCGGAAACCCGGCTATCACCTTTGCCGGCTCAAGTTTGGGAAAGTAAGCTTTAGCCAGCATAAAGGCCCGGGTCATGCCAATCCGGCATGACGAGCGCTTCCAGAGCTCAATCCACGCAGGAATAGTGGAGCATGCATGGATTAGGGTCTCCATACCCGGATACGATTCAGTCGGCCACTGAATGGCGTCCAGGATCCACTTAGTGCCGGCACAGAACCTCCGGAGGACATTCCTCAAGTTCATTATCTTTTGGATATCATTTTCTTCCGAGGGAGCAAGGTTGGAATCTGCAGGACACAACACAAAGGTTACTTCAAAGTATTCCGGGTGTCACGTATCAAGAAACAAAAAACCAAGACACGAACCGGTAAGAAGCAAAATCTCACCAACAAGGACACGATAAGTGTCGGAAATTTGAGCTGATAGCTCCTTCAGCGTAGCTTGGACGGTGGTGTATTTCTCTTTGTATTTTGTGACATCCTTTTTCAAGGTTGCCACCTCAGCTTCAAGCGCCTCTCTTAGCTTAACCTCAGTGTCCAGGAGTTGATTGGTCTTGGCCAAAATCTCCCCGGACCGAGATGCGTGCGCCTAGAGATATGGAAAGTTAAAAACTAATCAGATATCGCAGTCAGCCGAGTATTGAAAGAAGTACCGAGTGTAAATTTGACAAATTAGACTCGGAACTTGGGGACTAGATGGATATTATTAGATATCAAGTAACGATTACCTGGTGCTCCACTGCCAGGCGCTCTAACATACTGCTCTCTGAGGCCTTCATGGCAAGGAGAGCGCTCATCATTTGATCGAAGGTGTCGTTGCCTGAGTGGGAAGACCCGGGACCTTGGTAGCTCGGCGAGGGATTTTTCTCCGCGGTAGGGTAAGGCGCCCGAGCTGTCTGAGTATCGGACTCTGGTGCGCCTCCCGTGCCCAAGGCGGCGGCCTCCTCCTCGCGTGTGTGCGAATCTATTGGGTACTCAGCCTCTTGGTCAGCCGAGTTTGTTGGTGGCACTTGTTCTTCGCCGCCAGCTGCGGTAGTCGTATCATCAGTCGGGTTATCCTTACCCCGGTCATCGGTCTCCACATTCTCTTGGTCACTGATAGTGACCGTGTCTCTATGAACAGTATAGATAAGCAGTTAGCATACGACTGGGGAAAGATTGTGGAAAGGCGATAGAGCATCAGGAGAAGAACCTTACCCGGGATTCACCACGTAATCCGAGGGGAGCTCACTGCTAGACCCATACGAAGCTGAAAATGCCAAAGCAAGTAAGACGTGGAGCTACTGTACTAAGGAGTAAACTGGAAAAGCTTTGATATTCAAGAAAGGATCATATGAGTACCGGCGCGTCGTGTTGAGGATGATGAAATACCCGGGTTAAGAGCGCCTTCACCCGGAAAATTCCGAGTCATTCTACGCTTGGTCAAGGGCGAATCCTTCAGGTACGGCCAGTCGGATAACTCTTGGTTTAGCTTGTGCATGTTATCAAAGGAGAATGGTTTGGAAGTAAGGAGGCGGTATGGAACCTTAAAAACGACCCCTCGGGGTTTCCTCTTTGTTCCGACCTTGACTGTCGGTTCAGCTTCCCCTTCGTCGTTTGCCGATTCCACCCGGTCTTCTGCTTCTTCTTCTTCTTCTTCGCCCTTGCCCTCTGGTTCTGAAAGTTATCAAGACATATAGTCGGAAAATTACAGAACGAGCAGCAATGAGCTTGTGGAAAGTGAGTGAGACCCGGAGTGTACCTTCTTCAGAGTTAATCGCGTCTTCTTCCTCCTCTGGGCTTTCTGAGCCAGGGGGAGTTTCGATCCTCCAAAAGTTGTTATCAGACTGAAATAAGAATACGGAGACGAGAGTTAACAACTGTATCAGGAAGAAAATCATGGAGGTAAAGTATGAGAGCCGGATCTGTACCTCAGGTGCTGGGTTTTCGCGTGTAAAGGGTTCTAACCCGGCTATATTCCGGATTACCTCCAACGTCTCCGTCAAGAATCCCTTGATGGTCTTGTTGGTGTCACCGGCCTGGTAATCTTTAGATGAGTATCGGAGGGAATCTGTGGTGTGCCCCGAGTACTCGCACATTAGCTTGGAGCGGATAGAGTTGGGTTGGATCCGGAAGTTGACCCAAGTTTTCACCAAGTTGAGTCCAAGGAGACCTTGGGCCGAGAGAGCAGCTATCTTAGCTAAGAGAGGTTGAATGGATTCCCTGTCCGAGTCAGGGGCGAAGGCGTTGAAAGACTCAGCGATATCAAGGAGCCCTTCCGAGTAACCCGGCAGTCTCCTCTCGCCGGGTGAAGAGGTGTCTCGGCAGTAGAAATAGGTGAGTTGCCAATGCTTAACGTGGGAATTCAAGTTAAGAGTCGGCATTGGGTAACTCTTACGGCGCTGGATAGAAACTCCGCCGCAAGCAAGAAGTGCTCCGTCACCGCTTTCGAGGCACGGTTTGCACTGGAAAAGTTCAATAAAGAGAGCCAAATTTGGCGGAGTGCACAAATATGACTCGGAAAGAACGATGAAATGGGTTATGTTCAACATAGAGTTAGGCCCTATGTCGAACACCCGGAGGCCATAATGGCTCAGAACTTCGCGGAAGAAAGGGTGACCCGGAGGGCGAAACCCCCGGGTCACGTGCTCAACGAAGCAAATTACCTCGTTGGCGGCAGGAGTGGGCCGGGTCTCATCGCCCGGCACCCTCCAGTGGATATCCTTCTGAGGAGGGAGCACCCCCAACTCGGCCAGCTCCTCCAGCTTGGCCTTGGTGACTGTTGACCGCGCCCAGTTGGCGGATATTGATTGGGTCGTCCGGGTTTTGGCCGGCTGCTTCCCTTACCTCTTGGGAGCCATGGCTTCAACCTGCAAAGCGCAAGATAAAAGGTATAAGAGGTAAGACCCGGAAGTCGTGAGTTATACGAGTATAGGCAAACGGCATCAGCTAGACAAAACAACCAAGGATCATCCGGGTATCATTGAAAAGAGCAAAAAGTCATGGACTGTCCGAGTATCAAGAATCAGAACAGAAATTATGGGGAATTTACGTGTTGGAAAGTGTTTGAGGAAGACGGATGGTTTCCCATATATCTACTGCAAGCAAAAGAACCGGAAGAAGAGGATTTTCCGGGTGTCAATGAGGAGTGCGGAAAATTTGGGCGAAATGGATCTAGATCGAAAAGCTTGCGGGCGATTCTACGGAGAAATTAATGATTAACGATGATAGGGGAGTGGTGTGTGATCATCTGTTGAGCTATTGGAGGAGCTAGCAAGCATTTAAGTGGCCTAATCTGGCGCGGCAGGAAAAAACAACCCGCGGATTGACCTAGATCCAATCGGGAGTAAATCGAGAAATTCCAGAAATAGATCAACGGGAATAGAAGGCTTACTGGAGCAGATTGAAGTAAAGCTCGCCGGCGGCAAATAGCGCAGTGTTGGTGCCCCTTTGCGATTCCCGGCGGGCAGGTCGAGGGCGCGGCGGCGGATCTTGGCGGCGGCGCGGGACAAACCGTGGCGGAGCGTAGCCGGCGGCGGATTGGCTCCGGTGACGCGCGCGAGGTCTCCGTGACGGTGCTCTGCGAGCTTGAGCGCGGAAGTGAAGAGAAGGAGGAAGAAGGGGAAATGAACCGTTGGGGGCTAGGTTATCCCCTGAGTACTTATTTATAAGGTGCGGGCGGATAGACCTAGTCCAATGGGCGGGAGCCGGAGATTTCGGGATAACGGATACCTGCCCGGATTTTTTGAGATATGCTTTAAATGCTGGACGGGATATCCAGACAGAGATAAGAAGGAGATCCTCTTCGCAATATCGGGATCAATTATCGAGTAAAGTAAGCCGGATCTTTGACGTTCTTATCAGGGCGTTGACCCGGAAAAAGTAAAGAAGGACCTAGAGAAAGTCGGGTTACTATATGGCCACCTTGGAGTTAGGCCTAGCTGTTTATCAAAGCACCTTAACCCGGCCTCTATGGACTTGTATGTTTGATATTTTTGCAGGGAATAGCGAGCGCTTCAAGGAGGATCCTGCGAAGCCCAAGCTATTCTGGGGACTACTGATGGAGGGATGATAACCCGGTAGCCCAACGCCAAGGTGTAACTCGGCCCAAAGGACGCTGCGCAAAGACCCGGCCAAGGATAAAGGAGCTTCTAGAAGGCCCAAGATCATAGGCCTGGTAACCCGGATTGTGGGTTCTGATAAGGAAGTTTAGAGTTTTGTAAGCAGTGTCCGGGTAGGACTCAGAGTACGCCTTGGAGAACAGGCCAGGGATCCGGATGCTTTATAAGCCGGCCCCTAGGTTAGGTTTAGAGATCCAAGAATTAGAACAAGATCGCTAGGTATCGAGTATCTAGTGTAATACGAGAGTTGGGATAATACATCTAGATCGGAGACTCGGCGACTTGATTGCCGGCTACCAGATCGTATATCATCATGTTTTTCCCTGAGCTAAACCCTCTCCCAAACACCAGAGTCGATTTGCCCCAAGACAAGTTACCCCTGGTAACGTCTGCCGTGTTTATCCCACGACAAACCCCCCATGATGTTCTTTTAGCCATAACATCTTGGTGCTTGGAACCAATATAGAATGCTTGCTTGTTTTGAGTGCACAATTATTTGAATGATTTTCCTATGTGCATATTATTGTCACTTGACTTGATCCTAACAGGAGTTGTTGTGAGATTTTGATGCCTTGGATGATTATATTGTTGTTCTTGAAGCTTAAATCATCTCTAATATGCTTTGCACATTGGATTATCTTTTAGTATTGATTCATTGAAAAGCTTTACTTTGTTATTCCTAATGGTTTATCCATTACTCTTTGATATCAACTATAAACCACAACCTTTATTCATTTGATCCTAGTTTACATGCTTTACATTACTATGATGATCAAGTTTATGTTGGTAGGATGTCACCTAAAAAATTATTTGTTTTGTCGTTTACCTGCTCGAGGATGAGTAGGAACTAAGCTTGGGGATGTTGATACGTCATAAACGTATCTATAATTTCTGATGTTCCATGTTGTTTTCATGCCTTATGCTACATGTTTTCTTTACACTTTATGTCATTTTTATCGATTCCCAGGTAACCTATTGACAAGATGCCACAGAGCCAGTTCCCTATTTTCTGCTGTTTTTAGTTTCAGAAAAGTTGTTCTGGAAATATTCTCGGAATTGGAAAATTCGAAGCCCGGAAGTCTTAGAATTCCCGAAGGTTCCATCGAGTCTCGAAGAGGTCTGGAGGGGGGCCACAGGGGGCATACCATACGGCGGAGCGCCCAGGGAGTGGTGTGGGCTCCTCGGGCATCCATCGCCATCGCCCTTTCGCCTATTTATTCCCCCCGATACGTCAACCCTAAAAAGATATCACTTCTTCCCGCGAAACACCCGAGGCTGTCGTCATCGTCAACCTGAGATCGGGAGGGTTCTGGAGCTCTCCCCGGCACCATACCGGGAGGGGAATTCATCACCGGAGGGTTCTACACCACCATGCACGCCTCCAGAGTGATGCATGAGTAGTTCATCCCTGGACTACGGGTCCATAGCAGTAGCTAGATGGTTGTACTCTCCACTTTATGCTTCATCTTTGGATCTCGTGAGCTGCTTCACATGATCGAGATCATCTATTTCTAATGCTACATGTTGTGTTTGCTGGGATCCGATGATTATTGAATGCTATGTCTTTTGATTATCAATCTATCATGTTATCTTAATGTGTATGTTATTTATGATCTTGCATGCTCTCCATTGTTAGTAGATGCTCTGGCCAAGTAGATGCTAGTGACTCCAAGAGGGAGTATTTATGCTCGATAGTGGGTTCATGCCTCCTTTGCATCTGTGCTCGAGTGAAAAAAAAGTGATGGGTGGAGGATGTGTTGTTGCCATTAGGGCGAAAACAACAATGTTTACTTCGTTTACATTGTTTACATTACACACTTTGCTTACTGCGATTATCCGTTGCTTGCAACTTAATACCCAAAGTTTGTTCGGATATTCGAATGGTGCAGTTGGATGACGATCTATGTATTTTGTTGTAATGCCCGCATGAATCTCATAGTAATCTTTATTTCATGCATGTTTCATTATGTGTCAATTGCCCAGCTGTAATTTGTTCACCACGCATGTTAGCTATCTTTTATGGAGAGACACCTCTAGTGAACCGTTGACCCCGGTCCATTTTCTCATTCTGATAATACACACACTGCTTCCACTGTTTTATATTGTTCTCATACTGTTTTCCACACCATACGTTTAAACTCTTTGTGTTCAGCAAAACCGGTGAGATCACTGCTTCATTAGGGCAAAGGATTGTGTTGTGTAGGTTCCATGTTGCTGCTGAACCGGTAGTGCACCCTTCCCTCTCAGCTGCATCAACCTTCAGAAGTTGCTTTTCCTCCTACTGGTCGATTCAACCTTGGTTTCTTTTCTGAGGGAAAACTTGCCGCTGCACTATTCATATCCTTTCTCTTGGGGTTTACCAATATCAGCCATCAGCATCCTTGCAACTAGGCCTAGTTGTGAGGATCTATGATTGTTCAACTCTCTTCTACGACTACATCGAATCCGCTGCCCGGTGAGTCCTGATCATGATCCTCGCATGTATGGGCATGGCTTGTTATCTGCATAGTTATCTCGTGTCGCACCCGGACTTCTAGAGGATACACACAGCCCGCTAAATAGTAGATAATTGGCTTACGGGGCCTACCTGCACCCGCATCTCAATATGAGTAGGCCGACACGTAAACGTGTGACAACCATTCTCTACTATTCATCGTCTGTGAAACCATCCAATAGGAATCCGAATACTTCCATTGACGTACTTCATAACATACACACATGGTACGTCAACGGCATTTGAACAAGTGATATCACAACAAATCTCTAAGACACAAAGAAATAGAAATAAGTAGCAAAAGCTCTCACTAGAGCAGAGATAGCAAATACAGTCATGCAGAGGACACATGTCCCAACAAGTCATCATTACATCACAGCGGAAGCAAACAAAGTGTCTGAGTACAGACAAGATCCAAATAGACCTAAGAGGCCGGAAACGAAAAGAACGGAGCCCATCCACGAAGTCTCGGATCCTGCCCGGGTCCGGTATCTACTCGTCAGCAGCCTCGTCATACTCCACGTAGTAGCCACCATGGGGATCCTCGGAAACGTAGTCTGCAGAACCAGCAGCCCCAAAGGGGTCAGTACGGACGAGTACTGGCAAGCAAGACGCACAAGATACCAAAGTGTACCCGACAACACCAAGTACAGATGCTTTGGGTTCAACGGAAGATAGGTGATACAAAGGTGCGGCAGCGGGCTGCACTAACCAACTACAGAGACACGCTACAACATCCGGCTAAAAGAAAGGGATAAGATAGCGCATCGGAGCCAACTACCACTAACCTCAAACAAACCCATCCTGGATCTCGCCCCTTATCCAAAGAAGCAATCCGAGGATAACCCACACAGTTGGATTAATGAAGGTTCAGGTTATTGTGGCAATATGCCTATTACTAGTCAAATTATTATTAATTAGGTGTAAGTTGTCGGAGTACTTGTTAGCCATCACTGTCACCAAGTCGTCACATAACCGCGGACAACACGGCTTCTCGAGAAGATTCATCCCTGCAGGGTGTGCTCCAGTACCCGTACACACTCGAGCCACCAACTAAAACTCAGGTGGACTCAACACGACCCGAACCATCTCTTCAACCTGTCCTAGGAGCCATGGAGCTATAAGGTCCTGGCCAGTCCGACCTAACCTAAGCGCAAGGGTGACACCCCCCGGCACCACGGGCCTCGCCCTATATGTATGCGTCATCATCATCATCATAATCATCAACCATGGGCGTGACCCATTCATGCGTATGCGCAAATGGAACACCCGAACTAAGTGTGGCTCTTCGGACAAACTGCGGATCAGGTCAAAGTCGAGGGGGGTTCCATACGACCACCCGGATGCGGTGAGCACGCTCATCATGGATCAGAGGACATGACCCTTTTCCTAATTAGGGTCGACACTAGCAGGCTTCAAAACCCTAACCCGGGCCTCCTGCCGGTGCCTTATCATCAAATTATTATTACCCAAAACATTAACATGATATTGATTATAACAAGCCCATCTATCAAACTAAACAGGTGATAAGATAAATGACCACAATACTCGAGCACAAACAAACCTAAGCATGATACGACGACACAGGCTAACAAACAACCAGGTTGTAGGTGTGGGGGTGAGGCTATATTCATGGCTGCAGGATGACATGTGATAGGATCGGAACACAAGCAACGAACCATAAGGCTAGCAGATTAGACAACGAAAAGTATCGGTATCAAGTGTGGAACGGACACAATGGTTTATGTGAGTGAATACTTGCCTGCAAACTCAGTAGCCTGGTACTGGGCTAACTCCTCTTAAGTGGTATCGTGAACCTCATCTGTCTCAACGTCGTCGTCTATTCGAGAAGAAGCAAACAAACAACGAAGAGAGACGGACAATCAATAACATGGCATAATGCACAAACATGGGATGATGCATGACATTTTAATGCAGGTAAGAGATCATGGACATGATCATCAAGTTAAATGAGTGTCCCAAATAAGTTTGCATTATTTAGAAACCTCTCATATTTATCTTAGTGGCCTATTATTAATTTTAATAAGACCAATACATCAATAGTATTCCCACATGCATGAAATGATGCTTTTCTGTTATTAATTGAAGTTCTTTCCATTTTGGTATAGTTTCCATAATTTTTGGGTGAAGAAAGTAATAAATAAGAATTAATTCTTATTGTTTTCATTTCTGCCATTTTTGGTAAACAATTTAAAAAGAGGTACTTTCAGTTACCAAAGCATGGGAAATACTTGAAAACATGTGGACAATGTTTCACTGAACATTTTGAGATATTAAACATAATTTTTGGATCATTATTGAATTTAGTTATGTCATTTTCTTTTCTCTTTTCTTTTCTGGCCAGAACAGAAAATGGTTGTTTTCGTGGTCCACTTTTATCTCACTGTGTCCAAATAAAATACCATTGTGTAGAGTTTGTTAAGACAAATTTTTAGAGCTCAAGTTTGCTCAATTTGGGTGAACAGAACTCAAGTTATGAATTTTGCAAGATTTCAGTTTTTATTCTATTTTCTGTATTTAAATATTTAGTGCACAAATTATTACAGAAACATGTTGACATTTTTACATATTTCAAAAGTGCTCACAGTTATGAATCTACAGAAATTTGAATCATTCCAATTGGAGCATTTTTCATTTAGTTATTGATTTTACAAATTAAGTTTTGAATCTGTTTTCTGAAATCCTAGAACAAAAGAAAAAGGCCCAAACATTTTATACCGGGGCTAGGCCATACCCGCATTTTTTTTACCACTGACAGATGGGTCCCAGCGACACGTGGCCTCTAGGGTCAATGACAGGTGGGACCGGAGTGAGGGATTAAATCCCAAAAAAGGTTGGGCATAATGCCTCCGCAGGGATTCGAACTCGGGTCTCTAAGGTGAGATGCATCGCCAACAACCACTTGGCTTATTGTGCGTTCGTGTATAGCTTCAGATCTGAACGGTTAAGAGGTTTTTCTAGCGCGCTAACTGAACCAAGAACGAAACATGGATGGACTTGGACGTAACTGAACCTAACTGAAGGAGGACGCACGGGCAGTGCCGACAACGGTCAGAACCAGACACAAGGCGGCGACTACGGCGCATAAACCAGCAGGGAAATGGCGGGAATCGGACGAGAAGCTCACCATGAGCCCGACCGTGTGATTGGTGAGGTAGCAGGAGGTCGGACACGCCGCCGGCGGGCTCGATTCGCGGACGGCCGGCCGGGGAGAAGTCGACCACGGGCCGGTCGATTCCGGTCGTCCCGGCTCGATTTTCTTCCGTGGGGAGGTAGAGGAAGGGACTACGTATCCATGGGCGTGCTTCAGTTCATCCGGGGTAGCCTCCATCACCGGCTACACGCGGCGGCCGCCATGGCTATGGCTTCGGTTGGAGGGGAAAACGAGAGAGGGATCTGAGAGGGGAGAAGAGGTGGCGGCGGCAAGGAGGAAGGAAGGAGAGAGGCTAGGGTTTGGTTCCCGTGGTGATTAAGTAGAGGGGGGAGAGGAGACGTGGAGGCATGGGAGCCAAGGGAGCTCACCTGCTCCCTGGTCCTCTGTCCGTACGAGGAAGAAGAAGCCAAGGGGTATTGGGCTGGATCGGGGTTGTAGGTGGGCCTTTGTGGCCTGCCTCCCCCACTGTTGTTTTGTTTTATTTCCTTTTATTTCTTTTTTTGTAGAAAAGAAATAAGAAAGAAAATAGAAGGGGTTTTTGAGATCCAAAAAAATTATGGTGATAATTTTTTTATAAGTTCCTTATTGAAAAAGCCTAGTTGCACCAACTTTTGTTTTTCAAAATTTTAAATATTTGTTGTTGTTTGAAATTTAGATGAATTTGCTTGAATGTTTGCAATAATTGAATTATTTGAAAATTACCCAAGTCACTTATTTGGAAGATCAAGTTTATGGAAAACAATTAAATTGTTTGATTTGAATATTTTATTTGAAAAGGTTGTAACAGACCAAGTGTGAAACGTATTGATTTGAATTTATTTGAAATTTGAAATTCCACACATGAATGCACTATGATGACATGATGCATTAATTAGAATTCAAGAAACAAACATTGCAAAAGGGGAATTTTCATACTTGGGATGTTACATCTCGGTGGACTACGTAGGGAATTTGATGAGGACATCCCTAGTTCCTTACCAGTTAAGCATGATGAAATAAGACTTAGACCAATAACAAGGTCAAGGTCCAAGCTAATTCAACAATAGGTGAATTCACTCCTTATTGATTATGATGTTTGTGATTATGAGAACTTTATACTACCTAACTCTATGCATTTATGTATGACCTAGATTATTAATAACACAAGCATGGAGGTGGAAAACAACAAGGAGGAGCTGGAAAACAAGCTGGAGATTCTAGAAAACAAGAGTACAAGTGGTGAAAACAATAACACAAGTGCTAAAAACAAATGTAAAAGTGTGGAAAACAAGTCAAGAATGCTCTTCCACACTAAGTCATAAATGAGAAGAGAGGAGGGCGCCCCATTGAAGATCAATGCGCCATCCTACAAGTCCTATTTACAAAATAGGCATGGGCATGCGTGTCCATCATGGACGAACCCCTTAGGGTCGGTTTGTATCCACTTCCTAGTCCTAGTAGGAGTCCTAGTCCTAGTAGGAGAAGGGTGCTTGCACAATACCCCTTGTGACTGCACCCCTCTCCCTTAAATAGTCCCCCACCTGCGTATGATTGAGTAGAGCAAGTTTAAACCAAGGAAACCCTAGCCTCTAAATTGTATTGCTGCTAAGCATTCATCTGGAAGTATACCATTGCAAAGTTGCATGATATGTTGTTGTTCCACTGGTAATAAGGGGATACAGGACCACTCGTGATCTTTTATTGCGTGTGCAAGAGTGTGTAGTTGAGAGTATCAAAAGGCGTTGATTGTTGTTGCACTGGCAACAGGGATTATCCAAGGAGAGTTCTTAGCGTAGCACTAGTTATCAATTATCCACAAAACATCCACCAAATTTGAGAGAGCTCATTGAGAAGATTGGGCCACCCCATATCATCTTGGTATCGGATTCTTGGGTTTACTCAGTGAGCATATTCCATCCATAATCTAGTTGATTTTATTTCCTATCCAGAAAAAGCCACACAAAAATATTAGGTTTTAGTTTTGCCAGAGCCTAGATCAACACCAATTAGCTGATACTAGTTGTTGTTTCTTGTTAATTTGGTAGCTGTTTTCTATTTTTAGTTTTTATCTGTTAGGATTATTGAACGGACAACGACGTCGCCTAGAGGGGGGGTGAATAGGCGATTAAAACTTTTCCGGTTAAGGCTTGCTAAATGCGGAAATAAACTAGGTGTTTAAATTAACAAGCACACAACCTAAATATTCTAGGGTAAAATAGGTGCACCAACAACTTATGCTAAGCAAGACAAGTAACAAGGTGATAGGAAGATATATAACTTCAAGCACGAAGGCTATCACAATGTAAATTGCATAAGTAGAAAGCTCGGGTATAGAAATAACCGAGGCACACGGAGACGATGATGTATTCCCGAGTTCCTCCCACAAGGGGAGTACGTCTCGTTGGAGGGGTGTGAGATCGCCACAAAGGCCTACTCAACGCCACAAAGGCCTCACCCTATTCTTCGATGAACCCCGCCACAAATGCCTAGTTCACCTTCCACTATTGGAAACCTTCAAACCCGAGGCACGCATCCACAACTTAATTGGAGGCTCTCCGTGTCACCACAATCTTGGGGCACACATCCACAACTCAATTGGAGGCTCCCAAGAACACCACAAGTCGTCTTGGGTCCAAGACCCAAGATTAACAAGCTCACAAACTTTCACTTCCACGAATCCTCGTGGAGAGAGCAAACCGATGCAACCGATGCAAATGGAAAGAGCACAAGGGCTCAAATATTTCACTCTCAAATTCCAACAAAGCAAAAAATTCTTATGGGGGAATTAGAGAGGAAGAACAATGGAGGAGAAACACCAAGAACTCCAAGATCAAGATCTACTAGGTTTCCCTCACTAAGAAGGAAGATGGATTGGTGGAAATGTAGATCTAGATCTCCTCTCTCTTTTCCCTCAAAGATATGCAAGAATCATGGGAGGAATTGAGAGAGGGGCAAGCTTTCCAAGGTCAACAATGGAGGAGAGAGAGGGGGGGAAAATTCGTGCTTAGAAGACCTAGCTCTTTGGGGAAGAAAGGGGCCTTTTATAGGTCCCCACGAAAAAAGAGCCGTTGAAGGAAAAACTCACACCGGAGACTCCGGTGTGAAGACCGGAGACTCCGGGCACTCTCCGGACCCTATACAGTGAGTGACACCAAGGGAGCAACCCCTGGGGGAGTTTTTGGTCCGGAGACTCCGGACTGCACACCGGAGACTCCGGATAGCCGGAGATTCCGGCCATAAGTCCGGAGACTCCGGACTGACCAAAACAGCAGAAACACCAATACTAAAACGTCCATAACTTTTACTTCCGGACTCCGTTTTCGATGATCTTTGGCTCATTGAGTTCGTAATGAAAAAATATACCATATAATGCAGAGAAACATCACTGCCCAACAATGGAAATTAAAACCAAATGTAGAAAGGTTTAACCTCTCTAAAAGGAATAACCGGTAAAACCTCCATCACCGAAATGAACATAACTTTTGCGAATGAACTCCGAAAGAGGTGAATCCAATTGGGTTGGAAAGATAACAGCAAGGTGTATACAAAGAAAAATGAATGGAGAAGTTACCACACATGGAAGGTGTGGAAACATTCTCAAAGCTAAACCGGATATTTTCACCACCGAAAACGCAACAAGTTTTTCTTACCAAAACCGTTTTCGATAAACCTTGTCTTGTCATGAAGATCACGACAAGCACCAAAACCCAAAGGAGACAAGAGAAAAATAAGAACCAAGAAATATGATATGCCAAGCATGCAAAGGTTTGATCTCTGCATAACGATTCGATCAAGTTACTCACTTGAGAGCCCCTCTTAATAGTACGACTATCTATCCTATAACCCTGTCTCTCAAAGACACGAGACTGGTAAAAAAGAAAACCTATCAAGATTATACCTTTGCCTTGAGCATTCCACTTGAACTAGATGATGACGATATTGACTCTCTCAAGTTGGATCTTCTTTCTTGATTGCTCTTGCTAGCACAAGCTCCGCTTGATGAAGACTTGCAAGTTGCTCCCCCATACACCATTATGGGAGAGACTAGCTCACCCATACACCATTATGGGAGAGACCCTTCTCGGAAAATCTTCACAAGGACACAATCTCCAAAAGGGTGGCAAGAATCAAGCATAGGATATATTTTAGATGCTTCACTTGAGCTTCCACATCAAGCTAGATGACGAACACCGCTTGACGACGACATAGACCATGGGCTATAAGAAATCTTCCTTTTGGTTCATGCCCATGGAAATATACCTAACCACACATAGAGATGCCACACACACAAGTCATGGGTTAGTTCACAAATCTATATAGACCAATTCTTACCATACCACGAGATACACAATCCCACTTGGTACAACTTGTAGCTTTGTATGTTGATCACTAGCTTGATCAACCTTGTATCTTTGCTTCTCACTTCAAATGATGATGTCTTGAAGATGATAATGAAAGATCACCTAATCCTTTTTCTTCAAGACACACTAGCAATAAGATCAACTCAAACCATGACCATTCTTCATATAAATCCTTTAATATAACTATGGCCATCAAGGAAGCTAATAGAGTTCAACACATGAAATCCATATTTCCTATGGACAAGATCTACAAGTATAACTCAATGCAAACATTAGTCCATAAGGATTGTCATTAATTACCAAAACCACATATGGGGCACCATGCGCTTTCAATATCCCCCATTTTGGTAATTGGTGACAATCCCTTTTAACGAGGGTTTATATGATGAATTAAGTAACCATGCTAAAAAAAGAGCAAGGATGCAATAGCATGGAAAGGAAAATGCTTAAGAACGAAACTAAAGCATAAACAAAATTCCCTTAAACCCTCTAAACTTCTCCCCCATTGGTATCCATTGCCGAAATGGGCAAAAAGACTAGAAGGCCAATATAATAAGAGCTCCCCCATATTGTATGCATTCCACATGATATGAGTGAAATTAAGTGCATATGTCCAACTACGTATAGATGGAGGGAGGTCAAAACATATTGAGGATCCAAAGATTTACAAGCAAAGTCAAATTGAAGGATACTTTCACAAAGAAGCAACCAACCAAAGGATCCAAACAACCGATTGACCAAAATCAATATTTTGATGATCAACCAAGTGTTCTAGAAAATCAAGAGGGAACTCCCCAAGTTACATGCACAATGTTAGGTTTGAATTACTATATAATGTGCACAACATGGACTTATCACTCCCTTCTAGATAATTTTGATCACAAACAAGAGCAAGAGAATAGATTGGAAATGAAGCAAAGCAACTTGCAAACAAACAAAAGTTGAGCAATTAAGATCAAGAAGCGACAAATAAAGACTTACTCAACCGAAGTAGATGGGTGTGACAAGGAAAAACATTTTTAGGAGACTAATAGGATGCTAAAATCATCAACATAGTATTTTAATAAAGGGGGCACATAGTGCATATCATGTCTTTCCCATACACACAAACCATCAAAGGATAAAACACATAGGTCCACAAGCTTATTAAGATTCAAAAGGAATACCAAAAGAAAAGCAAAGCTTGTGCCTTTTAGGAACCACCAAAGAATATAAAGCAATAAAACATGGTCACTAAAAAAATATCAATTAAAGATGTAACTATTGTCGTGTGTATAAGTTTCTAAGTGGACACCAATCACAAAGATATATATCCACAAAGAAACATGCACACACAAAATACGCACAAAGGTGAAGAACATGATATCCAAGAGAGGTTCATAAATATACCAATAAGATTTTTGCTTGAACAAACAAAACTCATCAAAGCATCACAAATATCACAAGGGAAAAGTGATAGTTGGAATGCTTCGAGAAAGGTAACACATATCACAAAATATTCAAATGGTTTTTGAGAATTCATCAATATTGCATATGAGAGAATTCAAGTAGAAGTTGCTAGATTAATATACTTGGGATGGGTGAATCATGAAATGATTATAAATATCCCCTTAGTATGTAATCATCCCGGCTTACTCATAGTTGCAATAAAGATGCTTTTGATAAGACATTTGCAAGAACAAAATGAAATGCAACAAATGGAATTCATGCCAAGATGAAACCTACACAAGGTTGAAAGCTAGAAATGTATGCATGGAATAGATACTTGTTACCGAGACGGCATTGGTGATGAAGAGGATGCGAGTTTGATAATCATCGTAGCTTGACTCCTATAATACCATGGTGAGAACACCTTCCTTATGAATGGAGCAAGCAACCAATGTATCTCCATTGTACCTAAAAACAAAATTCAAGTAAAAAATGGTACCCAAACTCACTGGGTCCAAAGTAGTTAGAACAACTACAATACATAGGACAAACTCCACATAAATATGTGCATATTAATATGAATTTGAATTTCATGCACATCTTAGCCATTTAGGATTTGATGGAGTTTTATCCTATATATTGGATCAACAAAAGTAAGCATGCCAAAAGATATACATAGTAAATATGCATGCATAACACTTTCAAGAACCAAAACGAGATACAAATTGGACAAAGAACCAATTAAACCAAGAAGCCACTCACAAGAGTGAAAAGAAAGAGAATTGTCCAAATTATATCAAGACCCGAATCAACACATGATTGAGGAAACCAAATAGAGAAGATACCAAAAGAAACATCAAAGAATAAACAAACCCTCTACACTTTTCATGATAGCACACAAAGTACCAAGACAAAAAATGTCCGTCTTCCAAAAGAGACAAGTCATTGGGATAAAATACAAATTTAAAGACAACAAGTGCTCAAACGCATATAGGATAGTTCTTCCAATAATAGTGCATTATTTATGATCTTGAATTTGAATACAAAATGCAAACAATGGAATCATTACTCTCCATATATATTATTCAAACACTAGTCGTGTTTAAATAAAATCAATTAGATGCAATACCAATTTAAAGAACGGTGATCTACTCAATGTAGGATAGCTTCCCCAAGAATAGTGCAACCCAAAGAAGTATGACTTTGAACATAAGTGCACAAGTATGGGATCATTGCTTTTCCTACCGCAAGAAAGCACAAAACAAATTTTGAGTAGAGCAAGGAAGACACAAGGGACTTAAACCAAACAAATCATTGGCAAGAAATAAGGCAATTTTAGAGCAAAGGCCAAAGTAAATATGATCAATAAACTTACCACAAATTATTATAACTTGTCAAAGAAAAGAGATGTATGGAGATATTTCTCGGTGGTAGATTGGTTCACAATCATATTCACAAAACATAAGCATGTGGTAAAAGATAGGAACAATAAAAAACATGCTTAGGAAGAGATTCTTGAAGGCTTCAAATAAAACCCGAAAAGCAAGGCAACAACAAACTCTCTAACAAACAAGATACCAAAGAAGAGAGACACAAGATATTTTAAGCAAATATGGAACTTGTTTGAGCAACATGCCACTTAGGAACAAGATAACTAGAATATCAACTCTAGGTGGCAATACCTCACATGTTCACATTTTATAGGCTTGTAATATGCACATGGCTTATTACTCCCCCATAATGTGATAATCCATTGAAATAAATAAGATGTGAAAATAAATCCAACTAGAGAAAGTTAATGGACATTTAGAAATTGAATTTCTCATGAAAAAGACATGCCACATAGAGACAAGATAATATTGATATATTTTTGAAAGTGTTACCATAGGGCAAAAACCCTATGGTGTGATTTTCAAATTATATAATGAAAGCCAGGAGCTTACAAAGAGAAAAAAGGGGGGGGGGATTGGAGAAAAACAAGCAATACAATTAGGGGGGAAAGAGGTGGACTTGAAAGTAAATATACATTAGGAGAAGTATTTGGAAATCCAAGCTAAAAACCCTTGAAGTAAAAGAGGTGAAATCCTATGTTGGTGCAGGAGGAGATCTTCATGGAATGTGCTCTTCCATTTGGTGAAAGTAGGAGTAATGCCCTGGAAGATAAAATCATTTCTACTCCTCCAAATGTTCCAGGAGGCACATACAAAAATCTCAGTAAAATGTTCTCCACTGAAATCCTTTTTGGCCTGGAGAAATCTTTGGGAAAAAGGGAGGGATAAGTTCCATTTAATTCGGGTAAAGTTCCAACAGTTGGTAGCAAACTGGCATGAGAAAAACAGGTGGTCTCTTGTTTCACCAACATTGTGATCACATAGAATGCAGCTTGTTCCCCCATCAAATGACCAATGCTTCCTGATCATGAGGTCCTTAGTGTTCAGTTTGTCCATATGCAAAAGCCAGGCAAACACTCTTAACTTTGGAAGGCATTTTGACTTCCAAATTGCAATGAAAGATTCTTGCTTAGGCAGCTGAGAGAACATGTAGTTGTAGAATCTAGATGAAGTGAAGAGACTAGAACCCCAAGGGAAGCATTTTGTGTCTTCCAATTCATTGGTGAGCATAATGGAGTCCATTAACATAAGAAGTTGGTTGAGTTCGTCAAATGCCTGAGTGGATAATGGCAGGGCAAATATGTTGTTAATATCCCAGGAGGACTTCATCTCAGCCACGGAAGAGTTCTCATTTAGCACAAATGAGTATAAACGAGGAAAACGATCACATAGCAAAGTCTTGTTTAGCCAATAATCTTTCCAAAATAAAGTTGTAAGCCCGTTGTTTACGTTTGACGTAGTAATACTCCTGTAGGTACCAATGAGTTTGAAAATATCTCGCCGCCAAAAAGATCCTCTGGCAGATTGGGCTTGAGGCGGTGAGCTGGTATCATATAGAGACCAAACTAGTCGCACCCATGGGGTATCATGCTTGCAGAAGAACTTGTGGAGATGTTTCATGAGCAGGGCCTGATTGTGCAAATCGATGTTTTTAATCCCGAGTCCACCATGTATTTTTGGCTTGCAGACAAGAGGCCAAGCAGCTAGTGATTGAACACGACCCTCATCAGCCTTACTCCATAAGCATTGTCTCCTCACCCGATCAAATAGAGCAATCGTGGTTTTAGGGATGCGTAGAGAGCATAAGAAGTGCACCGGGAGGGATGAGAGGACTGAATTTACAAGAGTAAGCCGACAGCCATAATCCAGAAATCGTACACTAGCATTAAGTCGTCGCTCCACTTGGTCCACAATAGGAGAAAGGTCTTGCACCGTAGGACGGGTGTCTCCTAGGGGGAGCCCAAGGTAGGTAAATGGCAGAGAACCCGTGGCACATTCCAGAATGTTGGCTAGATCATTCAATTTCTCTTGAGTAATATTGATAGGAAATAGGCAGGATTTGGAGTAGTTTACGTGCAGGCCAGTGGCAGCAGAGAAGCTGGTCAGAAGGGTTTTAAGCGTAGCAAGTTGAGTATGGCATGCTTGGAGGATAAGTAGCGTGTCATCAGCATATTGAGCAACTGGGAAATCAGCACCAGGGATTGGAAGAGGTGGAGTAAGTGATCCAGCAAGCATAAGTGAATTGATCATGGACTGGAGGAGGTCTGCCCCAGCAACAAATAAAATAGGGGAGAAAGGGTCTCCTTGACGAACACCTCTGCGACATGGGAATTTCTTTCCAGGGACTCCATTTAGTAAGATCGAGGAAGTGGCAGTGCTAAAGATAGATTGCACCCAATTGAGCCATCTGTTATCAAAACCCCAACATTTAAGAATAGCTAAAATGGCAGCATGTTCGATAGTATCAAATGCCTTAGCAAAATCCAATTTTAGGATAACAATCTCAGCTTTGGATTGTTTACATTGGTGGATATACTCAAAATCCCAGCCAAGGCAGTCATGGATTGATCTATTAGTAAGGAATCCATATTGATTAGCATGTACAAGCTCCAAAATTTTGTTTTGCAGTCGATTTGCCAACAGCTTGGTAATCAGTTTAAAGGAGGAATTGAGTAAGGAAATAGGTCTGAAATCATTTGGGCCAGTGGGGCCAGACAATTTTGGAATGAGAGCAATATAGGCATCATTAATACTTTGAAGATTGACCTTGTTTGACCAGAAATCATCACAAAGTTTGTAGAAATCCCATTTAATTATTGGCCAGCATGTTTTAAAGAAAATTCCGGAGAAACCATCAGGACCAGGGGCTTTATCAGTAGGAGTATCAGCAATGACTTTATCAATTTCTTCATGTGAAATTGGCAAGGTAAGGGCCTCAAGGCCATCCCTAGCAGAGATGTATGAAGAAAAATTAAATAAAGGATCAATAGGGGAGGAGACACCTAGCCTTTGCTTGAATGCTGTTCTAAGGATACCAGCTTTCTCAAAGTGTTCCATAGTCATGGTACCATCTCCTCTGTCAAGGGCAGCAATAATATTATGTCTATACCGAATAGATGCCATTGAGTGAAAGAATTTAGTGTTTTCACCACCAAATTTAGCCCAACGAGTGGTGCAGCGTTTCTTCCAATACTCAAGTTTGCAATCCAGAAGGATTTTGAGCTTCTGCTTAACAATGCGTCGAAAATTCCATTCAGTGATGTGCAAAGGCCTCTGTTCTTCAATTTCATCGAAGTGAAGGATGGTTTTATTGCAATTTTCGATATAAAGGGATATCATTGAAATACTAGTTGACCAATTGCGTAGGGCTTTGCGTAGGAGTTTGAGCTTGCCCGAGATGGATCGAGCACTGTCCCCTGGGCAATGGATATTCCAGATTCTTTGCACCAATTCCATGAAACCTGGGAGCTTAACCCAGTGGTTTTCAAATCTAAATACCGATCCGCGAGGTATATCCGTGCCAATAGAGACTACACACGGCGAGTGATCAGAAATAGGACGAGACAAAGTGCGGACAGTAGAGTTAGGATACTTAATTGTCCACTCATGCGAGGTGAAGAACCAGTCAAGTTGAATTAAAAGGGGATCCGATTGCATATTGCTCCAGGTATAGCATCTATCTTTGATGGGCAGCTCAATGAGGCCAAGATGGCCGATAATCTCGGTAAACGTAGCCATGTCTACAGTGTTAGCTCCTGGTCGGTTACGGCTGTCAGAGTAGCGATAGAAATTAAAGTCCCCGAGAACGATCCAATGAGCGTCCGAAGGAATATCTAGATGGAATAGCCAGGCAACAAAATTCTCCCTCGCAATGCCATCACAAGGTCCATATACGTTAACAAGTATAAAGGATTCCAGCGTAGTAACTGAGGTGAATTGCATTACAAGCGCAAAGGATTCTTCAAGCAGGACGTGTGCATTGAATTTTTGGCTAGGCCAGATGACAATAATTCCGCCCGAAGATCCATCCGAGGGGACAAAAGCAAAACGATCGAAACGTCTAGGCGCAAATAATTTGATAAAAGCAAGGTCAAAACTAGCGCGCTTTGTTTCTTGAAAACATAAGATAGAAGCATTACTTTCTGAAATTTTATCGTAGATAAGTGGCCATTTTTCCGCACCATTCAGACCACGAACATTCCAACATAAAATGTGCCACATAAGGTTCGATAACTTAGGTTTAACAAAACGAGTCGACATCACGCTTACGAAAAGAACACAAACGAAAGGATAGATAACGATCCAAGCAGAGGCTTAAGAAAGTAGCTGCAGATCGTCAGGTAGAGAGCACGTCTAGATGGGCTTGTTCTGGAGGAGCTTGGCAGCCGAAAGCTCCTCAGGTGCAATGTTGCACTCCTCGACGCCAATACGCTGCATCTCTGTCAGAAGAGTGACAGGGGGGCATTGGCTTTGGGGGTCTGAGTACCCTTGCGACGAGAAGGACCCAATGGTAAGGATTCAAACTTATAGCCTTCATTGTTGCTCCTAGTAGATCTGCGCACCGTAGCCACCTGAATCGTAGTAGGAGCACGACGGGGACGTCCACGACCTGGGCGTGGTGGAGAGATCACATTATCCCCATCAGATGATATTGCAACCTGAAAGCTGCCGTCAGAAGTAGCACCCTTTTCTGTCAGGTCAGCGAACTGACAGTAGTCTCCAGTAATCTGTGCATGGGTGCACACGTCCATGATACCATCAAGCGAACACTTAGCAGAATACGGATGCAGGAGTAGAGCAGCACCAATCCAGATGGGGATAGCAGGCATAGGGAGCACAGCAGCAACAGGGTCCAACAGATGCAGGGAGGCATCCTCAAGGGCCCAGTTAGACGCATCATAGAGTTTCAGAAAATCTCCCGGACTGGGGGGGCACTAGTGGGATCAATTGGACATAAAATGCGACGACGATGAGTCAATGAGAGCATCCAACCAAGGTAATGCATAAAAGAAGGCCATATTAGCTCAGCCATCCGTCCCGTATCAGTAGCTTCAGCAAAGGAAACGGAGATAACCGAAGACAAGGAATCATCAGACCTCGCAGCGTGTGCATTCCATAGATCAATGCCATCCACAAGATCAGTATCAGAGGGTGGGATTCCGTCCATCATAGAAGGACCATCATAACCAGTAAGCCTGCGGAAATTAATACCACGGAAAGCGATGATCACCGAGGCTGAAGAGCTAGCAGCTGGCCAAGCACGCCATCCGTTGGCCAGGATGGGGTCCGGGACCGGAGAAGGCTGCTCCCAGTGGTTTATCACAGCCGGCAGAGCATCAGCTGGTGCAGTCCCCTCCTGAGGATGCTGGGCATTCATCTGAAGCCAGTTGTGCACCGCCATTTGATTCTGCATAGCGACAGAAAGTCCAGGCATAATCAGCGGGTGAGGCGTGGCATTATGCAGAGGGAGCGGGTCTTCAGTAGAGAACAGTGCAGTGTTCGAATGGCGCCCATTAAGAACATAAACAGGTACAGACCAAGAACGACCCACCCCACCAAGAGATCCAATACGTTTGATCACTAAGCTGTAGGGGACCGAAGCCAAATCGTTAATCCAAGCTTTAACCAGAACTCTAGCGTGGTGGGTACCAGGACGGTGCCAAAGAATAAGTTTTCCAAAACAAGAAACCGCCTTATTGATATAGTATTCAGTTTGATAATCAAGCGGAAATCCCAAGAACATTATCCATGCTTCATATTCAAAAACCGCAAATCGCATGTTAATTCCTTCGTCGTGATGAACAATGCTAAACGTGGAATTCTCATCTAGCGCATGGGGGCTATCATGAACTAGTTGGTCTCGGATGACAGGCGAATCAAAAGCAATCAATCCAACGCCCCACGGATAGGTCTCAGAGTGCGTAAGTTGCAAATCAAAATCCTCGGTCAAAATGCGGACAATCTCCTCAAGGACTGATTGCTTACGGTGCTCAGGGACAAGGGGATTGACATTTACCAGTGCAAAGCTTTCATGGGAGAGAGGGGTGTCGTCGACAACAACCATGTTCCTCTGCAGCCTGCCATCAGCATCCGCCTCCACCTCCATGGGTCCCGGCATGAAGCCGAAAGGGTTGGCGGGGAAGTTGGCCATGGTGCTCACGGAGCTGTCGACGCCGGCGCAGAGCAGGGAGAAAGGGGATTGGGACAGGTTGGAGGCGAGTGGTGGGGTGGACGGTGAAGTAAATGCTAATAGGGAGGAAAAGGAGATGCGGCGGCCCCCAAAATGGGCAGGTGTCAACTCAAGAAGGAAGGCCAGGGGAAACGAAGCGGCGCAAGGGTAAAAAGGGAAAGGTAACGTGACCATCTGCAGCGGAAGTCGTGGGATTTTTCCATTAGAAATCACAGGGCCCACTAAGCAGCAAGCGTGGGTAGCCTGCGTGCGAGCAGAATGCGTATCAATGTTGATCATAATTGATTTTTTCTTCCAAATAAAAGGGCGTGTGGGAGCGGAGGCAATCTCATAATTATTTTTTCGGACCCAAACTTTCCGTCTAGAGCACAAAGAAGCAGAATGGCCAGATGCCTGACATAAATTGCATAAAATTTGCGGACATGCCTTAACTTGATGGCCTGTCTGGTGACAAAAGGAACACCAGCGATTAAGGCGGCAATGGCGTGACATGTGGCCCCAACCAAAGCAAGACAAGCACTTAACCTTATTTTTGCAATTGCGCCTAAAATGTCCAAGTTCTAGGCATTTGTAGCAGCAACTAAGTGGCCCAGTAAGAGACGTATCCTTCATAGGCCCAATATCATCCAACGCACAGGGACCAGTATTAGGGGGGGCCTCGCAATCGACGCAGGAGAAGCCCAGAATTTGGCAATTGGGGCAGACCCCAGGACAATGTTTAGTAAGATGGCTGGAGAGTGAGCAAATGGCGCAGCGGCCCAGTAAATCAAAACATTTTTCCCGCGTAGGTAAGCAAGGCAAGTGGAGAGATTCCATGATTTCCGCTTCCGAATATTTTGCCTGTCTTAAATCATCAATATGCTCAAGCGTAATAGGGGAGATTCTTGCCCAAAATTTATCCAAGAAATTTGCGGAAACGATCGGCTCTTTCGAGAAGGTAGTAAATTCCTGAGATAGAGGAAAATGAAAACTGACAAAAATGAGCTCACGTCCAATGGATGGAACACGTGGAGGCTCGACATGAGGGCTCGAAATTTTATGTGTTCGTGGAAATCCAAATTTAGACAGAACATTAGCGGCTGAAGAATCATCGGAAGCACTAGCTCTTAGCACATCAAGATTAACTTTAATAGCTTTGGGTTTCCTGCTAGAGATCTCAAGCAATTCATCTGAGGTGGCCCAGAGATGATCCGGATAGGTAAATCCCGAGATGGAGGGATGAACTCCACGAAAAAGACTGAAATGACAAACGAAATCCGGCCAAATGCGATCTTTAAGTCCATATATGAAATGTCCCACTCGGTTAGAAGCAACCGAGAAACGGAAACGCCGATCAGATAGTTTGTAGACACGAAAACCAGCGCCAATACCCCCAATACAAGATTGGAGCGCAATACCAACTGACTCCTCAGATAGAGGAAAAGAGGCCGAGGAGAAAGAAACAACCAAAAAGAATTCTCGAAGGCCGGAGGAGGGAGAGAAATGAACCGAGGAACCAAATCGACGACGCACCTGTCTCTCCACGGCAAGGCCGGGAGAGAAATCCCAGTGTAGGAGAGCTTCCATGGAGGATCCGATCTAGACGCCATTGAGGAGGGCTAGGAGGGAGGAGGGGTGGAAGGTGGGTGGAGACGCCATCTGAACTCCGAAATTTGGATATTCACTATAGTGAGAGATACTGGCACCCGCAAAGCCTAATAATATTGATATATCAACACTAAGTGGCTTTCCTCATGTACACATATTTTAGGATAGTAAAGTGCCAAGAGCATATTACTCCCCCAAAATGGGATAGTCCATTAATCTCTCAAAGATCCAACTAAAATAAGCAAGAATAGCAATGAAGGCTCAAAACAAAGCACACAAGTACATGGAGTGCAAACCAACAAACATAACTAGATTACTCAAGATAGGTAAGTAGTAAGCACAACATATACAAACACATGCTAGAAACAAAAATTAACATATGCAAGGGAGCAAGCAACTTTCAATGAATATATAATTTAAATACAAGTTACCGCAAGGAGGAACATTGGATAAGAGACATATATAATTCAAGTGACTTGGCTTGAGAAAATATAATTGATGAATATCCCTCAATTCTTCATGAGATAGCCAAGTCTCCAAAGCCCTCCAACAACACATATTGATCAAGTTTGAGCTTGTTGGTCCCCAACCAAGTTGGGTCCTAAGAGGTTAGTCACAATAGGTTTGGAAACCCAAATGGTTCTTTTCTTGACACCACTTTGAGTACCAACAAACTTGGCAAACACATTTCCCACATTATCCTTCCGAATTGAATACACATCATCAACAAGGATAGGTGTAACATCCCAAGTATGAAAAACACCATTACAATGCTTGCTCCTTGTTTAATTTTAGTTTGCATCATTCCATCATGAGCATTGCATTTGTTCTCAATTGATTTCACTTGTTTTCCATTTGAATTTCAAACCAAATTTCAAATCCTTGTTTCATACTTTTTCTGTCACAATTTTTTCAAATGAAACATTCAAATCAAACCATTCAATTGTTTCCAATAAAATTGAAATTCCAAACTTTTAACTTGCTTAAGTTTCAATAATTCAATTATTGCAAATTTCAATCAAATGCATTTAAATTACAAACAGCAACAAACTTTAAATTTTTTGAAAAACAGAAAGTTGCACAACTGGGCTTTTGTAATAAACAGCTTATACAAAATTATTCCCAAAAATTTCCAACCCCAAAACCCCTTCTTTTCTTCCCTTTTCTTTTCTGCAAAAAAAAACATAGAGAAATAAAAAAATAAAACAGAAAAGAGAAAAGGGGGGGCAGGCCAGCCCAAGTGGGCTGAGCCCACCACAGCCCCGTAGGCCCAGCCTGCCCACCTGTCCCTTTCGTCCTCCTCTGTACGGAGACAGAGGAGAGGGGAGGCTCCCCCACCGGCAGTGCCACCTGTGCCCTCCTCCGCCTCTACTTAAGCCCTCTGAGGCCCTGCCCTAGACCTCCTCCTCCATCTCTCTGCCACCGCTGCCGTTTTCTTCCTCCTCCCTCCTCTGTTTCTCCCTCTGCTCCCTGTACCTCCACCACCGCACGCCACCGCGGCAACAGCCGGCGATCACCGTCGCTGTGATGCTCCTCCGTGCAGGCTGAGCGCGGGAATCGGTTCGTCGTGCCTCCGTCTCCCTCCTCGACAATGCAGCGGTGACTGGGAGCATCAGGATCGCCGCCGCCGTCCCCGTCCACGTCGCCGGCCACCGCCACCTCACCGAGCACGCCCTGCTCCTCCTTCCTCTCCCCGGTGAGCACGTCCCCCTCGTTCCATCCTCTCCTTTCTCCTCCTGGCAACCGCACGCACACCCTGCACCTCCCTGTTCTGAACCACGAGCAGCAGCAACGCATCAATCACCGCCGGCGACCACCATTTCCTCGGTGAGGTTCAGAAAGACTGAACCTTTCTGTTCAGATTCAGTTAAGCCGCGAGGTCCACCTCAAAACCACACAGATCCCTCCTCTGTCACGAATCGATCAGCACCGCAGTGGCCAGATCCAACGGCGCGCAGCGCAACGGCGCGGGTTCGATCCCCCGCAGCGCGAATAAAACCATCTTTTTGCTCGCTTTGCCACGCCACCGTGCTGGCCCCACGCGTCAGCGACGTGGTGGCCACGCCAGCTTCCACACGCGCGCCACGCAGGCGCCAACAGGGCACTGGCCCACTGCCAGTGACCCAGGGGCTGCTCTGGCTGCGTAAGAAAGGTTCCAGGGACCTTTCTGAAACTTTCTTTTCGCACCTAAGCCCCTGGAACAATTTCAACACTTTTAAAATCACAGAATAGCCCCTGTAATTCAAATTCAAATATCTTTTGCAAATCAAATCCAAATTTAATAAATAATATATGTTTTCCATACCAAATTTAATTCTCTGCATGTTTAAACCATTTGTTTACTGTTTTGAACATTTCAAATGGTTTCAAAATTTCAAATTCAAATAAATCATTTAAATTTGGTCAAATTCATAACTAATTCAAATTTAATTTAAATGGCACATATAAATATGTTTTCCATGCAAAATTGAACAAGCTTTCCAAATATAAACTTTGTTTCCTGTTTTGAATAATTAAAATTGGGTAAATAATTTAAATCTTGTTTAAATCATTTAAAATTGCTAAATTAATAACTTGGTCAAACTGAATCCTTTTTGAACAAATGAAATATGTTTTCAAACCAGAAAAATATAATCTTTTCAAATATGAATTTTATTTCATGTTTTGAACAAATAAAAAATTCAAATAATTTCATACTTGAATTAAATTCATTTAAACCTTGTTTAAACTTGTTTAATTCATAATTAATTCATTTTAAATCCATTTGTCAACAAATGAAATATGTATTCCACCTAAAATTTTGTGTTCTTTCCAAATATGAATTTTGTTATCTGTTTTGAACAATTATAATTGGTGAAAACAACAAATGCTTGTGTAACTCATTTAAGAAGCCAAATTTCATGACTTAATAAATAAAATTCCAAACTTGATAAACATCATATCAAATTGAAGCTATTGTTGTTTTCTTATTGTTTTCTTCATCCATGCATCATTCTAATCAACTTTCACATGATGGTTAGTTATAGATCATTTAATTCAACCTTAATTCATGGGCTCTTCCATATGCAATCCAAATTGCATATAGGTCCATTTAATTATGTTACCATGTCAACTAGCTTATCTTGATGCATCAATTAAATTGCCATGCATCATCCCATGATTGTGCATTATGCCATGTTATTGATTGTTTGTCTGTCTGCGTTGTTTGTTTGCTTCTTCTCGAATAGACGACGACGTTGAGACAGACGAGGTTTACGACACTACTTCAGAGGAGTTAGCCTAGTACCAGGCTACTGAGTTTGCAGGCAAGTATTCACTCACCCGAACCATTGTGTCCTTTCCACACTTGATATCGATACTTTCCGTTGTCTATCCTGCTAGCCTTAAGATTCGTTGCTTGTGTTCCGATCCTATCACATGTTATCCTGTAACCCTGATATAGCCTATCCTCCACACCTATAACCCCGTTGCTTGTTGCCTGTGTCTTACTAGCATGCTTAGGGTTGTTTATGCTCGAGTCTGATGTCCGATATTTCTGTTACCATATCTATTATGTTCTGGGGCTCGATGTTTAAACAACAACCTGTTAATGTATGAGGTAATGCTAATTTGATGATAAGGCACCGGCAGGAGGCCGGGTATGGTTTTGAGGCCTGCTAGTGTCGAACTCAGGAAAAGTTCTTGTCCTCTAGATCCATGATGAGCGTGCTAACCGCATGTGGGAAGCGTGTATGGGCGCCCCCCTCAACTTTGATTCGATTCGCATCTCGTCCAAATCGCCTCATTTAGTTCGGGTTTTCCATTTGCCGCATGCATATGCAGGTGCGAACCCTTGGCGCCAGGGTGGTAACTTTTGTAGTCGGCATTTAGGGAGACACGTTCTTAGAGTGCTATGAGGGTCCCCTTTTCTTCGTGGGGCTTGATTAGCCGTGCGCTCAACTGCACGGGGTTCTTTGGGCTTGATGCGAAGAAGAGTTGGGTTGTGTTGAGTACCTCGCTTGGTGGGTTGATCCCCCGTCTGGCGGGTTATTCTTACGTGTACGGCCAAATTGGTGCATCCATGTAGGGTTAAATCTTCTCGAGAAGCCGTGTTGTCCGCGGTTATGGACGACTTGGTGATAGGGCTGGCTAACAAGGATTAGACAACTTACACCTAAATAATAATAATTTGACTAGTAATAGGCTTAATGACACAATAATTGGAACCTTCACTAATCCAACTGTGTGGGTTATCCTCGGATTGCTTCTTTGGATAAGGGGCGAGATCCAGGATGGGTTTGTTTGAGGTTAGTGGTAGTTGGTTCCGATACGCTATCTTATCCCCTCCTTTTAGCCGCATGTTGTAGCGTGTCTCTGTAGTTGGTTAGAGCAGCCCGCTGCCGCACTTTTGTATCACCTATCTTCCGTTGAACCCAAAGCATCTGTACTTGGTGTTGCCGGGTACACTTTGGTATCTTGTGCGTCTTGCTTGCCAGTACTCGTCTGTACTGACCCCTTTGGGGTTGCGTGTTCTGCAGACTACGTTTCCGAGGATCCCCATGGTGGCTACTACGTGGAGTATGACGAGGCTGCTGACGAGTAGATAGCGGACCTGGGCAGGATCCGAGACATCGTGGATGGGCTCCGTCTTTTCGTTTCCGGCGTCTTAGGCCTATTTGGATCTTGTCTGTACTCAGACACTTTGGATGCTTCCGTTGTGATGTAATGATGACTTGTTGGGACATGTGTCCTCTGCATGACTGTATTTGCTATCTCTGCTCTAGTGAGAGCTATTTGCCACTTATTTCTAGTTCTTTGTGTCTTAGAGATTTGTTGTGATATCACTTGTTCTAATGTCGTTGACGTACCATGTGTGTATGGTATGAAGTACGTCAATGGAAGTATTCGGATTCCTATGGGATGGTTTGCGCAGACGATGAATAGTAAAGGTTGGTTGTCACACGTTTACGTGTTGGCCTACTCGTAAGAGGTGCGGGTGCAGGTAGGCCCCGTAATCCAATCATCTACTGTTTAGCGGGTTGTGAGTATCCTCTAGAAGTCCGGGTGCGACAAATGGTATTAGAGCCTGTCTGCCTGTAGGATCCCTTTTACTGGTCGCAGTTGAGTCTAGAAACTATTTTGTAGCTATATAGGGAAAATGAAACGTGAGAGTAGGAATTCTGTTCTTTTATTTCTTTCCCCACCCACCCTCCCTTTTTCTGGTAAGGAAGTGCAACGTTGTTTTCTCTTCTCATCTAAACTTTCAAGTTAGGATTTCACGTATCCTGGTTTCTCTAGGATGGTTATATCTACTAGACCATAGGAAAGGAGGTGGTTGTGACATGATTTATCATGTTGCCTACTCATGATTGAGAACGGAGGCACATAAGCCCCGGAAGCAGATCCTCTATTCCTTAAGCAGTAGATATTGATCCTTTAGAAGCCCGGATGGGTTCTCCCTAGTACCTTAGGAGTGTTTGGTCTCGTGTTTCCCGAATGTTGCTTCGATATCCTGTTCTTCTCAACATCCTTTCGTCCGTTGAAACCTTGTTGTTGCTTGCCACTTTAGTTCTTCTACCGGCGTCTAATCAAAACTTCCCCGATCATCTGCAGATGGATCTCAGGTTCTACCCGCAGGTGGTTCGCATGACTCGTTGCGAGAGCACTGCCATGTTGAGAGACATGGTCACTTTTCTGGTGTTCCGTTGGGCACCAGAGTACCAGGTCTACGAGCAGCAGCGAGAGTTTGAGCAGACCTACTACCAGGCTATCGTCTACATTCTGTCAGATGATGGCATGAGCGTAGTCCACCGCTACGAGGCAGTAGGTTCCACAGTGCATATGGCTGTGCAGCAGGAAGCTTATGTGAGCCTCACCGTCCCTCGTGCTGACTACTGGGGATTTGACGATTCTATCTATCGCCACATCACCCGTGGTTACATCACTTCGGAGGGAGCTCACTTCACTCTCTACGACAACTTGGATGTTTACGAGCATGATAACTCCGGGCTGCACACCACCGCTCAGTTTGTGAGACACAGTGACGCAGTTGCCCGCACACTATCTCAGGAGTTGGCTTCAGTCAGAGAGCAGCTTTACCTTGCTTTGACTCGTCTGGCGACTTACACCACAGACTTTGTTGGAGACGAGCGCTTTGCACATTTCGATCAGCCAGTTGGTCGTCGTCTGCCAGATGCTGGAGGTTACGAGCCGATCAGAGGTCCACTCCTTAACCTTGGTGCGGGTTACACTGGGATTCCGCGCTTTGGATCACAGGGAGTCGACGCTATGTACTTCACCACGCCTAGAGTCGGTCTCAGACCACGTCAGATCTACGTGGATCGTCGTTCCACCTACTTTCATGGGCGTGCTCCTCACCGTACCTCTCGCCGTACTCCTAGCCGCCGTCCTGCGTGATGAGCATGGGAGTACCGATGTATCCATTCTTAGCTATGTTTAGTTATCCTTTGGCATTCGAACCATTTATGGTGTGTTGGATATTCTGATGTATTTGAACATGTGATGGTGTACCTGTTGGTTATCTATTCATGCGTCAGAATAATCTCTCTTTCGGTTGCCAAGTCTATCCTTGTCTATTGTTGTGCTAAAATGCATTTCCATTCAGGATGCCGCCAACAAGGAACAACACGCCTGAGCCACCGCCAATCGCGGAGCTGTTGACTCAGATGACCCAAGTCATGACGCAGATGGCCCAGTTCCAGGCTAATCAGCACATCAACCAGACAGCTCCACGAGTCAGCATCAAGGAGTTTCTCGGTCTGGGCCCAAGAGCTTTCGTGGCCACACGCGAGCCTCTGGACGCTGATGACTGGATCCGTGAAATAGCCAAGGCTCTGGAGATTGCACATGTAGCTGAAGAAGATAAGGTCAAGTATGCCTCCTATCTGCTGAAGGGTCAGGCAGCTACTTGGTGGGAAAACTTCCAGGCCATGAGAACTGGCATGCCAGTCACGTGGGATTGTTTCAAGGAAGCCTTCCTGAAGCACCACATTCCAGATGGTCTCATGGAAAGAATGCGTGAAGAGTTTTGCTCACTCAAGCAGGGCAAGTTGGACGTCATCGGGTATCAGAGTGAGTTCAATCGCCTCGCTCGATACGCTGGAGATGAGGTGTCCACTGAAGCTAAGAAGATGGCAAGGTTCCGCAGAGGCTTTAACCCGGAACTCAAGTATGCCCTCACCAATATCAAGGCCAATAGCTTCGAGGATCTCGTTATCACCACGCTCAATGAAGAAAATGGGCGCAAGGCGTTCGAGGAGTCTCGCAAGCACTCGCGTGAGGGTGGTTCCTCCTCCAACATGACCACCCCTCCGCAGAAGCGCCGCATCTGGGTACCACATGGTGCTGTCACTCGGGCTCCATATGCCCAAGCTTCTCCAGGCTTTGCTCCCCGCCCACCCAACCCTGCTCAGCTGAATGATCCAAGGGTTTCGATGGGGCAGCCAAGGCCAGGGCCTCCTCGTGTCATCACTTGCTACAAATGCAAGCAGACGGGACACTACGCCTTCAAGTGCACGCAGAGGCAGCTACCTCCATCACCACCTCGTCCTAACACAAACCAGGCAATGGTGCGCGCTCCCCCGCCTAAGGCCTTCAACTCCAACAACAGGCCTGTCGGGAGGACCGCAAGGGTGAATCATGTCAAGATCGACAAAGCTGAGGAAGCTCCTGACGTCGTTCTCGGTACATTTCCCGTAAACTCTATTCCAGCTAAAGTGTTGTTTGATACCGGAGCATCACATTCTTTTGTGTCAAAGACCTTTGCACAACAAACAACCTAATTGTGGTTCCACTAAGCAATCAAATCACGGTGCACTCCCCGGGATCTCAGATGTTGACTTCCAAGATAAGTAAGGACAATCAAATCCTAATTGGAGGCCACATATTCCTTGCTTCTCTCATGTTGCTAGGAAGTTCTGACATTGATGTCATTCTTGGTATGGATTGGCTGAAGGCCAATAAAGCAAGGATTGACTGTGATCAAAAGTCAATAACTCTGTCCCACCCTTTTGGCCAGATAATCTATTCTCCGCGTGAATCAAGTTCCATTCAGCTATGCACCCTCAATGCAAAACCTCTACCTTCACTTGAAAATGTTCCGGTGGTTTGCGACTTCCCTGACGTCTTTCCAGAAGAGTTGCCAGGAATGCCTCCGGACAGAGCTGTTGAGTTCGTGATCGAACTTGAACCAGGTACTGCTCCAATCTCTAAGCATCCTTACAAGATAGGAACTCCCGAGCTGAAGTTGTTGAAGGAACAAATTGATATGTACATGGAAAAAGGTTACATTCAACCTAGTTCCTCGGCTTGGGGTTGCCCAACTCTGTTCGTTGCAAAGAAGGATCACACAAAGAGACTCGTTGTTGACTATCGTCCTCTTAACGAGAAGACCATCAAAAACAAGTATCCGATTCCTCGCATCGATGACCTTTTTGATCAACTTGCTGGAGCCTCAATATTCTCCAAGTTGGACTTGAGAATGGGTTACCATCAAATAAAGATCAGAAAAGAGGATATTCCAAAGACAGCCTTCACCACTCGCTACGGTCTATACGAATTCACCGTCATGTCCTTTGGTCTCACCAATGCACCGGCGACATTCTCTCGACTCATGAATTCTGTCTTCCATGAATACCTCGACAAGTTCGTTGTGGTATATCTTGATGACATTCTTGTCTACTCAAAATCCGAGGAAGAGCATGAAGAACATCTTCGTCTCACTCTCATGAAGCTTCGCGACCATCGTCTCTATGCCAAATTCTCAAAATGTGAGTTCTGGATTTCAGAAGTTGCTTACCTTGGTCATGTCATCTCTGCCAAGGGCATAGACATTGATCCAGAAAAGGTTAAAGCAATGGTTGATTGGAAACCTCCAAAGACAGTGAAGCAAGTAAGAAGTTTTCTTGGCTTGGCTAGCTATTGCCGTCGTTTCGTCCAAAACTTCTCTAAGATTGCCAAACCTCTCACTGACCTCACAAAGAAGGACAAGAAGTTCTTCTGGTCTCCACAATGTGATGAAAGTTTCAATCTTCTGAAGACTAAACTCACTTCTACACCAGTTCTGGTTGGCCCAGATCCTTCCAAACCTTTCCAAATATTCTGTGATCCATCTCTCCAAGGTCTAGGTGCAGTTCTTATGCAAGAACGTCAAGTTGTGGCTTATGCTTCACGTCAGTTGAACACACAAGATCTCAATTATCCCACTCATGACCTTGAACTTGCAGCAGTTGTGTTTGCCCTCAAGAAATGGAGACAATACTTGTTGGGTAATCGCACTGAAATCTTTTCTGATCATAAGAGTCTGAAGTACATCTTCACTCAACCAGATCTAAACCTCAGACAAAGGAGATGGATTGCAAAGATCAAAGACTTTGATCTTACCATTTCTTACACTCCAGGCAAGGCTAATGTTATGGCCGATGCTCTCAGTCGCAAGTCGTATTGCAATAATCTCATGATCATGGAAAGCCAACCTCCTCTTCATGAAGAATTCCAAAAACTGAACCTTGGTCTTATTCCTCAAGGCTATCTTGCAAACTTGACAGCCAGTCCAACTCTCGAGGACAAGATTCGTTCCGAACAACTTCGTGATGCTGAAATCAAGAAGATTGTAGAACACATCAAAGCAGGCAATGAGAAATTTGAGTGCTTCTCAATGGATGACAAGGGAACTGTGTTCTTCGAAGGACGCATTGCAGTTCCTCAAATTCAAAGTCTCAAAGATGTCATTCTCAAGGAGGCTCATGAAACTCCTCTCTCCATACACCCTAGAAGTACAAAGATGTACCAGGATCTCAAGACACTGTATTGGTGGCCTAGCATGAAACGTGAAATTGCCCAATACGTTTCTGAATGCGACGTTTGTCAACATGTTAAGGCAGTTCATCAGAAAACAGCCGGTCTTCTCCAACCTCTGAAAATCCCTGAATGGAAGTGGGACATGATTGAAATGGACTTCGTCACTGGTTTTCCAAAGTCCAAGAGGGGCAACGATGCAATCTTCGTTGTCATTGATCGACTCACTAAAGTCGCTCACTTCTTTCCTGTCAAAGAGACAATCTCAGCTAGTTAGTTAGCAGAGCTCTACACAGCAAAGATTGTTCCTCTTCATGGTGTTCCATTGGAAATAAGCTCAGACCGTGGAAGCATCTTCACTTCTCATTTCTGGAAAAGCTTTCAAGAAGCATTGGGCACCAAGTTTCTGTTCAGCACAGCCTATCACCCTCAGTCTCAAGGGCAAGTCGAAAGAGTCAATCAGATTCTCGAGGATATGCTCAGAGCATGTGGTCTCTCTTTTGGCATGAAATGGGAGGAATGTCTTCCATATGCTGAATTCTCCTACAACAACAGCTTCCAGGCAAGCCTAGGCATGGCACCATTTGAGGCTCTCTATGGCCGCAGATGTAGGAGTCCAATCAATTGGTCTGGAGCTGGTGAACGTTCACTCTTAGGCCCTGACATTGTTAACGAGGCCGAAGAGAAAGTTCGCATCATTCGTGACAATCTCAGGATTGCTCAGTCTCGTCAGAGAAGCTATTATGATAGCAAACACAGGGACATGGTCTATGCAGCTGGTGACAAAGCATATCTCCGTGTAACTCCCCTCAGAGGCACTCATCGTTTTGGTGTCAAAGGAAAGCTTGCACCAAGATATATTGGTACCTTCAACATTCTCTCAAGGCGTGCAGAAAATGCCTATCGTCTTGAACTTCCAGAAAAGCTATCCAAGGTGCACGATGTGTTTCACGTGTCACAGCTCAAGAGGTGCTTCAAAGATCCAGGTCGTGCAGTTGATCATGATTCCATTGAACTGCAAGAAGACCTCTCTTATGAGGAGCACCCTATTCGCATTCTCAATGAGACCGAGCGCAAAACTCGCAACAAGAGCACCAAGTTCTTAAAAGTGCAGTGGTCTCATCATTCCGATAAAGAGGCAACGTGGGAGACCGAAGAGGATCTCCGCAAGAAGTATCCGGACCTTTTCTCTTCTCAGTAGGAATCTCGGGGCGCGATTCCTTCAAGGGGGGCGTTTTGTAACATCCCAAGTATGAAAAACACCATTACAATGCTTGCTCCTTGTTTAATTTTAGTTTGCATCATTCCATCATGAGCATTGCATTTGTTCTCAATTGATTTCACTTGTTTTCCATTTGAATTTCAAACCAAATTTCAAATCCTTGGTTCATACTTGTTCTGTCACAATTTTTTCAAATGAAACATTCAAATCAAACCATTCAATTGTTTCCAATAAACTTGAAATTCCAAACTTTTAACTTGCTTAAGTTTCAATAATTCAATTATTGCAAATTTCAATCAAATGCATTTAAATTACAAACAGCAACAAACTTTAAAAATTTTGAAAAACAGAAAGTTGCACAACTGGGCTTTTGTAATAAACAGCTTATACAAAATTATTCCCAAACTTTTCCAACCCCAAAACCCCTTCTTTTCTTCCCTTTTATTTTCTGCAAAAAAAAACAGAGAGAAATAAAAAAATAAAACAGAAAAGAGAAAAGGGGGGGCAGGCCAGCCCAAGTGGGCTGAGCCCACCACAGCCCCGCAGGCCGAGCCTGCACACCTGTCCCTTTCGTCCTCCTCTGTACGGAGACAAAGGAGAGGGGAGGCTCCCCCACCGGCAGCGCCACCTGTGCCCTCCTCCGCCTCTACTTAAGCCCTCCGAGGCCCTGCCCTAGACCTCCTCCTCCATCTCTCTGCCACCGCCGCTGTTTTCTTCCTCCTCCCTCCTCTGTTTCTCCCTCTGCTCCCTGTACCTCCACCACCGCACGCCACCGCGGCAACAGCCGGAGATCGCCGTCGCTGTGATGCTCCTCCGCGCAGGCTGACGGCAGGAATCGGTTCCCCGTGCCTCTGTCTCCCTCCTCGACAACGCAGCGGTGACTGGGAGCATCTGGATCGCCGCCGCCGTCCCCGTCCACGTCGCCGGCCACCGCCACCTCACCGAGCACGCCCTGCTACTCCTTCCTCTCCCCGGTGAGCATGTCCCCCTCGTTCCATCCTCTCCTTTATCCTCCTGGCAACCGCACGCACACCCTGCACCTCCATGTTCTGAACCACGAGCAGCAGCAACGCATCGATCACCGCCGGCGACCACCGTTTCCTCGGTGAGGTTCAGAAAGACTGAACCTTTCTGTTCAGTTTCAGTTAAGCCGCGAGGTCCACCTCAAAACCACACAGATCCCTCCTCTGTCACGAATCGATCAGCACCACAGTGGCCAGATCCAACGGCGCGCAGCGCAACGGCGCGGGTTCGATCCCCCGCAGCGCGAATAAAACCATCTTTTTGCTCGCTTTGCCACGCCACCGTGCTGGCCCCACGCGTCAGCCGCATGGTGGCCACGCCAGCTTCCACACGCGCGCCACGCAGGCGCCAACAGGGCACTGGCCCACTGCCAGTGACCCAGGGGCTGCTCTGGCTGCGTAAGAAAGGTTCCAGGGACCTTTCTGAAACTTTCTTTTCGCACCTAAGCCCCTGGAACAATTTCAACACTTTTGAAATCACAGAATAGCCCCTGTAATTCAAATTCAAATATCTTTTGCAAATCAAATCCAAATTTAATAAAAAAAATATGTTTTCCATACCAAATATAATTCTCTACATGTTTAAACCATTTGTTTACTGTTTTGAACATTTCAAATGGTTTCAAAATTTCAAATTCAAATAACTCATTTAAATTTGGTCAAATTCATAACTAATTCAAATGGCACATATAAAATATGTTTTCCATGCAAAATTGAACAAGCTTTCCAAATATAAACTTTGTTTCCTGGTTTGAATAATTAAAATTGGGTAAATAATTTAAATCTTGTTTAAATCAGTTAAAATTGCTAAATTAATAACTTGGTCAAACTGAATCCTTTTTGAACAAATGAAATATGTTTTCAAACGAGAAAAATATAATATTTTCAAATATGAATTTTATTTCATGTTTTGAACAAATAAAATTCAAATAATTTCATACTTGAATTAAATTCATTTAAACCTTGTTTAAACTTGTTTAATTCATAATTAATTCATTTTAAATCCATTTGTCAACAAATGAAACATGTATTCCACCTAAAATTTTGTGTTCTTTCCAAATATGAATTTTGTTATCTGTTTTGAACAATTAAAATTGGTAAAAACAACAAATGCTTGTGTAACTCATTTAAGAAGCCAAATTTCATGACTTAATAAATAAAATTCCAAACTTGATAAACATCATATCAAATTGAAGCTATTGTTGTTTTCTTATTGTTTTCTTCATCCATGCATCATTCTAATCAACTTTCACATGATGGTTAGTTATAGATCATTTAATTCAACCTTAATTCATGGGCTCTTCCATATGCAATCCAAATTGCATATAGGTCCATTTAATTATGTTACCATGTCAACTAGCTTATCTTGATGCATCAATTAAATTGCCATGCATCATCCCATGATTGTGCATTATGCCATGTTATTGATTGTTTGTCTCTCTGCGTTGTTTGTTTGCTTCTTATCGAATAGACGACGACGTTGAGACAGACGAGGTTTACGACACTACTTCAGAGGAGTTAGACCGGTACCAGGCTACTGAGTTTGCAGGCAAGTATTCACTCACACGAACCATTGTGTCCTTTCCACACTGGATATCGATACTTTCCGTTGTCTATCCTGCTAGCCTTATGATTCGTTGCTTGTGTTCCGATCCTATCACATGTTATCCTGTAACCCTGATATAGCCTATCCTCCACACCTATAACCCCGTCGCTTGTTGCCTGTGTCTTACTAGCATGCTTAGGGTTGTTTATGCTCGAGTCGGATGTCCGATATTTCTGTGACCATATCTATTATGTTCTGGGGCTCGATGTTTAAACAACAACCTGTTAATGTATGAGGTAATGCTAATTTGATGATAAGGCACCGGCAGGAGGCCGGGTATGATTTTGAGGCCTGCTAGTGTCGAACTCAGGAAAAGTTCTTGTCCTCTAGATCCATGATGAGCGCGCTAACCGCATGTGGGAAGCGTGTATGGGCGCCCCCTCAACCTTGATTCGATTCGCATCTCGTCCAAATCGCCTCATTTAGTTCGGGTTTTCCATTTGCCGCATGCATATGCAGGTGCGAACCCTTGGCGCCAGGGTGGTAACTTTTGTAGTCGGCATTTAGGGAGACACGTTCTTAGAGTGATATGAGGGTCCCCTTTTCTTCGTGGGGCTTGATTAGCCGTGCACTCAACTGCACGGGGTTCTTTGGGCTTGATGCGAAGAAGAGTTGGGTTGTGTTGAGTACCTCGCTTGGTGGGTTGATCCCCCGTCTGGCGGGTTATTCTTACGTGTACGGCCAAATTGGTGCATCCCTGTAGGGTTAAATCTTCTCGAGAAGACGTGTTGTCCGCGGTTATGGACGACTTGGTGATAGGGCTGGCTAACAAGGATTAGACAACTTACACCTAAATAATAATAATTTGACTGGTAATAGGCTTAATGACACAATAATTGGAACCTTCACTAATCCAACTGTGTGGGTTATCCTCGGATTGCTTCTTTGGATAAGGGGCGAGATCCAGGATGGGTTTGTTTGAGGTTAGTGGTAGTTGGTTCCGATACGCTATCTTATCCCTTCTTTTAGCCGGATGTTGTAGCGTGTCTCTGTAGTTGGTTAGAGCAGCCCGCTGCCGCACTTTTGTATCACCTATCTTTCGTTGAACCCAAAGCATCTATACTTGGTGTTGCCGGGTACACTTTGGTATCTTGTGCGTCTTGCTTGCCAGTACTCGTCTGTACTGACCCCTTTGGGGCTGCGTGTTCTGCAGACTACGTTTCCGAGGATCCCCATGGTGGCTACTATGTGGAGTATGACGAGGCTGCTGACGAGTAGATAGCGGACCCGGGCAGGATCCGAGACATCGTGGATGGGCTCCGTCTTTTCGTTTCCAGCCTCTTAGGCCTATTTGGATCTTGTCTGTACTCAGACACTTTGGATGCTTCCGCTGTGATGTAATGATGACTTGTTGGGACATGTGTCCTCTGCATGACTGTATTTGCTATCTCTGCTCTAGTGAGAGCTATTTGCCACTTATTTCTATTTCTTTGTGTCTTAGAGATTTGTTGTGATATCACTTGTTCAAATGTCGTTGACGTACCATGTGTGTATGGTATGAAGTACGTCAATGGAAGTATTCGGATTCCTATGGGATGGTTTGCGCAGACGATGAATAGTAGAGGTTGGTTGTCACACGTTTACGTGTTGGCCTACTCGTAAGAGGTGCGGGTGCAGGTAGGCCCCGTAATCCAATCATCTACTGTTTAGCGGGCTGTGAGTATCCTCTAGAAGTCCGGGTGCGACAATAGGGTTGGATAATGTACCATTAGTGCATGAAGAAGCAAGGTGTCCCTTCACACGACAAAGGTAGCAACATCGACTCTTCTCTTTCTTCTTAATAGGCTCCTCAACATGAGGAGCATTGGCTTGAGTCTTCTTAGGAGGTGGTCGTTGTTCAACTCGTGGTTGAGCATGAGATTGAACAAGAGGCCGCCTCCCTAGTTGCTTCTCACTTAGAGACTTCTTCTTCAAAGGGCAAGATCTAACATGGTGCCCTTCAATCTTGCACTTGAAGCAAATAATCTTGGCCGGATCTTTGACTTGTTCTTGGCCCTTCTTATTGTCAACCATGGACTTTTTCTTGATATTGGAGTTGAATCCAAGTCCACTCTTGTCATTTGGAAGTCTTCGCACTCTCAACATCTTGTCAAGGGTGGAACTCCCTTCATGACTCTTTTCCAAGTCGTTCTTCAAAGAAGTGACTTGGGCCTTTTGCTCTTTAATTTCCTCTACATGCCTAGAATCAACACAAGAGCTAGAGGAAGTAGATGCTTCATTGTTAGAGCAACAAGGCAAGGAAAGCAATTCATCACAAGATGTAGAAACATTATGAGAAGATGGATTACTAATACGAGCACAAGTCAATATAGCATTACTAGAAGCTATTGTGCTAGTAACCACATGAGGATCACAAGATGTTACCTTTGTAGTGATAGCCTCAAGAGCTAATTTTAGCTTGGTATGGGATGCTAGAAGATCCTCATGAGAGCTAGATAGATTTTTCATGAATTTCTTCCAATTTCCCACACTTGCTAGTAATTAACTCAAGTTGAGCCCTTAGCTCAACATTCTCCTTCAAAATAGATGCTTCACAAGATGTGGAGTTAGTAGCACAAGCATCATTAGAAATAAAAGAAGACAACTTTTCAAGCTCATTATTCAACCTAAAGTTTTCCTCAATAAAATTAGCATTGCCAACTACCAATTCAAACTTTTCCTTTTTAAGCACTTTATATTTAGCATTAGTATGGTCACGTGCTTTAGTGAGATAGGCTATTTGTTCATTATAGAGCCCCTCAATAGATTCAAGTTTCTCCTCAAGAGTAACTCGGAGCTCATACTCTTCCTCAAGAGACATAGTGAGGGGTGCCTTCTCATCGGCATCACTTCTTTCAATCTCACCTTTCTTCTCAATGATTTTAGAGCTATAAATAGCAAAAGACAAAATTTCACCCAAAGGAGTGATAGCTTTACTACCTTTAGGGAGATCAAGAAGAACCAACTCACCCTTCTCCATTAAAGAGACCTCATCCTCATACTCTCCACAAAATAAATCCTCATCCTCGTCATCACAAGATGTAGTGGGTTCCAAAGGTGGAGATGCCTTTGAATCCTTAGCCATAAGGCACATATGAAAAATGGATAACGATGATGAAGATTGACTTGAAGCACCAATAAGGTCCATGTCTTGTTCCACCAAGATATGGGATTCCTCTACATTGTTAGCCAAACAAGTACTAGAGGAAATGGAAGCATTGTTTTCATGAAAACAGGACATAGGAAGCATATCATCATGAGATTTAGTTGAACAACCATTACATGATATGAAAGGACTATCAATACTAGCATGTAAGGTATTTAGAGTGCTAGAAGAGATTAAGTCCAAAGATAGAATATTGCAATGAGACAGAGATGAAGTATACTCAATAGTAAATTCACTATCTACAATGGAATTTCTATCACCACTCACCATATCATTACCTTGTGACAAATCACATGTTGGTGGAGTGGAGAAAGATGTGAACTCATCATGGACGGAAGTGGATGGAGAACAATAATCCTCAATAATGTTGGACACATCATATATATCTTGAAGTTTTGGCCATAGCTCATGAGCGTTCCGAAAAGGCATGATTGAATCAATAACTACATCGCTCAAAACACACAAGAGACCATTAGATACAAGAGTATCGAGATAAGAGTTTTCGTCATCCTCTAAAGATAAATCTTGAGAATTCTTTGGAGGAGGAAAATCCATATCTACAATTATCCTTACATACTTTGGACCCATGTCCTCAAGAAAATTAAGAATGCGAATTTTCCAAACATCATAATTTCTACCATAGAATATAAAAGCGGGATCATGCTCTATTTCCCTAAATGACATCGTACTCTCTAGGATCTAAAGCCTAATAAGAGAGACGAGGCTCGATACCAATTGAACGGACAACGACATCGCCTAGAGGGGGGGTGAATATGCGATTAAAACTTTTCTGGTTAAGGCTTGCTAAATGCGGAAATAAACTAGGTGTTTAAATTAACAAGCACACAACCTAAATATTCTAGGGAAAAATAGGTGCACCAACAACTTATGCTAAGCAAGACAAGTAACAAGGTGATAACAAGATATATAACTTCAAGCACGAAGGCTATCACAATGTAAATTGCATAAGTAGAAAGCTCGGGTATAGAAATAACCGAGGCACACGGAGACAATGATGTATTCCCGAGTTCCTCCCACAAGGGGAGTACGTCTCGTTGGAGGGGTGTCAGATCGCTACAAAGGCCTACTCAACGCCACAAAGGCCTCACCCTATTCTCCGATGAACCCCGCCACAAAGGCCTAGTTCACCTTCCACTATTGGAAACCTTCAAACCCGAGGCACGCATCCACAACTTAATTGGAGGCTCTCCGTGTCACCACAATCTTGGGGCACACATCCACAACTCAATTGGAGGCTCCCAAGAACACCACAAGTCGTCTAGGGTCCAAGACCCAAGAGTAACAAGCTCACAAACTTTCACTTCCACGAATCCTCGTGGAGAGAGCAAACCGATGCAAATGGCAAGAGCACAAGTGCTCAAATCTTTCACTCTCAAATTCCAACAAAGCAACAAATGCTTATGGGGGAATAAGGAAGGAAGAACAATGGAGGAGAAACACCAAGAACTCCAAGATCAAGATCTACTAGGTTTCCCTCACTAAGAAGGAAGATGGATTGGTGGAAATGTAGATCTAGATCTCCTCTCTCTTTTCCCTCAAAGATATGCAAGAATCATGGGAGGAGTTGAGAGAGGGGAAAGCTTTCCAAGGTCAACAATGGAGGAGAGAGAGGGGAAAAATTCGTTCTTAGAAGACCTAGCTCTTTGGGGAAGAAAGGGGCCTTTTATAGGTCCCCACGAAAAAAGAGCCGTTGCACGAAAAACTCACACCGGAGACTCCGGTGTGAAGACCGGAGACTCCGGTCTGAACCGGAGACTCCGGGCACTCTCCGGACCCTATACAGTGAGTGACACCAAGGGAGCAACCCCTGGGGGATTTTTTGGTCCGGAGACTCCGGACTGCACACCGGAGACTCCGGATAGCCGGAGATTCCGGCCCTAAGTCCGGAGACTCCGGACTGACCAAAACAACAGAAACACCAATACTAAAACGTCCATAACTTTTGCTTCCGGACTCCGTTTTCGATGATCTTTGGTTCTTTGAGTTCGTAATCAAAAACTGTACAAGATAATGAAGAAAAACATCACTGCCAAACAATGTAAATTAAAACCAAATGTAGAAAGGTTTAACCTCTCTAAAAGGAACAACCGGTAAAACCTCCATCACCGAAACGAACATAACTTTTGCGAATGAACTACGAAAGAGGTGAATCCAATTGGGTTGGAAAGATAACAGCAAGGAGTATCCAAAGAAAAATGAATGAAGAAGTTTCCACACATGGAAGGTGTGGAAACATTCTCAAAGCTGAACCGGATATTTTCACCACCGAAAACGCAACAAGTTTTTCTTACCAAAACCGTTTTCGATAAACCTTGTCTTGTCATGAAGATCACGACAAGAACCAAAACCCAAAGGAGACAAAAGCAAAATAAGAACCAAGAAAGATGATATGCCAAGAATGCAAAGGTTTGATCTCTCCATAACGATTCGATCAAGTTACTCACTTGAGAGCCCCTCTTGATAGTACGACTATCTATCCTATAACCCGGTCTCTCAAAGACACGAGACCGGTAAAAAAGAAAACCTATCAAGATTATACCTTTGCCTTGAGCATTCCACTTGAGCTAGATGATGGCGATCTTGACTCTCTCAAGTTGGATCTTCTTTCTTGATTGCGCTTGCTAGCACAAGCTCCGCTTGATGAAGACTTGCAAGTTGCTCCCCCATACACCATTATGGGAGAGACTAGCTCCCCCATACACCATTATGGGAGAGACCCTTCTCGGAAAATATTCACAAGGCCACAATCTCAAGGGTGGCAAGCATCAAGCATAGGATATATTTTAGATGCTTCACTTGAGCTTCGATGTCAAGCTAGATGACGAACACCGCTTGACGACGACATAGACCATGGGCTATAAGAAATCTTCCTTTTGGTTCATGCCCATGGAAAGATACCTAACCACACATAGAGATGCCACACACACAAGTCATGGGTTAGTTCACAAATCTATATAGACCAATTCTTACCATACCACGAGATACACAATCCCACTTGGTACAACTTGTAGCTTTGTATGTTGATCACTAGCTTGATCAACCTTGTGTCTTTGCTTCTCACTTCAAATGATGATGTCTTGAAGATGATAATGAAAGATCACCTAATCCTTTTTCTTCAAGACACACTAGCAATAATCTCAACTCAAACCATGACCATTCTTCATATAAATCCTTGAATATAACTATGGCCATCAAGGAAGCTAATAGAGTTCAACACATGAACTCCATTATTTCCTATGGACAAGATCTACAAGTATAACTCAATGCAAACATTAGGCCATAAGGATTGTCATTAATTACCAAACCACATATGGGGGCACCATGCGGCTTTCAATTAGGGTTCAGCTAGTTTTTGATTTACGTTTCTGTATCGAAAATCCCACCAAAAATATTGGATCCGAGTGCTCTTGTTAGGTATGATTTTACCATGTCATGGTTTCTTAAAGAATTTTGCCGTGGATCTCCTTGCTATACTCGAGTTCCTAGTTCATCTCGGATTGGGCAAAAAAAATCGCCAAAGGGTTGCTGCGTATTTCTCCTTGCTCCTATCTGATTCTTTCCATACGATGTCATGCACGTGTTTTCGATCGTTTTGCTGCCGCTCGCCCGCTCCTTGCTCCGCTCGGACTCCTTACCGAGCCTTACCAGAACCGCGTTTTGCAACATGTCTGGCTGCGCGCGCGCACTCCTAGCCGTACTCGGACAACGATCTGCTATCGGGCACCGAAAATGCGCAAAAGCGCTACCACACGCGCGCTCACCTAGCGCCACTCGGACTCAATCACGCGGGCATAAAAACCACACCATACGTTATCGCAGCACACCACCCGCACCACCGAACACACACGCGCACGCTCCTCTGCCGTGCAGAGTTTCTGCACCGTTTTGTTGCGGTGCGACACAAAAGCTCCACATTCTCTGCCGTGCGCCAATTTTAACCATTTTCTTTTTTTCTTAGCTTTCTGTTGTTTTCTCTCTAGGTAATCCGTACCGATCTTTGTTAAGCGTAGATACAACCTATCTACAACAAATTTTTAGGAACCTACCCAAAAGACTAGCTGTTTTTTTTTTGCTCTAACAGGCTGCTCAATTTGATCAATTTCTTGTCCATATTACTGTGTTCTTCTACTTGTTTCTCCTAGTTGATTGAAAGGCGATTGGAAAAGTATAAAAAAATAGAAAAGAGACAAAAGTATAAAGAAAATAGAAAGAGAGAAAAATCAAAAGAGGCCGAGCCATTACATTATCACTAGTCGAGCTTGATACATAATATCTTGGATATTTTTGTGGACAATATTTGAGCAATCTTGTGCCTGTTTCATTGAGTATTTGCTAGTGTCTTCCTAGTGCTTGCAATAACTCTACCATATAATTTCTAAGCCACATTTGTCTCCCGGTGTGTGTGTTCCTTTAGTGAATTTTATCACATTAGACAGTAAATAGGGGTTGCTATTTTGGTGTTGTTAGTATTCCCAACCATGCCCCACCAAATACCATGTTTTGTCTTGTGATACTTGATACCCTGGTTATTCTCTTCTCACACTTGGTACACTTTCCATTGCTACTTGTCGTAAGTAAATCATATTCACTTTGGAACGGTGAGATACATCTTCTTTGCTGGTTTTTAGTGAGTTGTGAGAGAGCTCCACAACCCATTGATTATTTTGTATTAACAAATTAATCATAAGTACTTCTAGTGATGTTGATGGGCACGGTAAGAAGAAGCCAGATGAGGTGGTTAGATGGAACGAGTATGAAGCTTTGAGCGATACACTTTACAAAAGGATTACTGTTGAGGTGGACAAGAGTGATGATTCTTTGAGAGAGGAGTTGAGGAATATTGACCTCAAAATAGATGTTGCAGCTACACAAGAATCTGTTGAGATTTTGCAAGAGTCTGTGACAAATTTGACAAGAAATATTACCAATTTGACAACTTTGGTACAACAACAACAAATAGCTCCACCTAATGCTCCTAATGTTGCTGATTTGGATGATGGAAGAGGCAATGTACAAGGAGACCATGGAGGATTTGCAAGGAGAGTTCCTGTGGAAAATAATAGAGAGGATGATGGCTTGGGAAAACAAAATTCTCTATTCCTAGTCTCACTTGTGATAATGAAGATGTGGAAGAATACTTGATGTGGAAGCTGAAAATTGTGAAGTTATGGAGATTACATGAGTATACTAAGGAGAGGAAGGTAAAGCATGCATCTTCTGGATTTGATGGCTATGCTATCTTGTGGTGGGATGGAATCACAAGGTTGTGGGGAGAACTTGAAGATCCAGAAATTAATACATGGAGAGAGATGAAGCAATTTCTAAGAGAAAGATTTGTTCCCAAGAACTATATTAGAACTCTCTATGACAAGCTACAACAATTGAAGCAAGGTACAAAATATGTGGATGCATATTACAAGGAGATGTAATTGATACTCCAAAGAGCTCGTGTTAGAGAGGAGCCAGAACAGACAATGCAAACATTTTTGTCAGGATTGCAATTCAAAATTAGAAGCATTGTGAGGCATGTGTAATATAACAACATGATTGAATTATTGCATCAATCAAGAGAAGCTGAGAAGAGGTTGGCCGAGGAGGTGCAATTGAGTTCTAGGAGAAGTTTTCTACCTTAAAATTCTGTTTTCACACCGCCTACACCTCAAGTTGCTCAAACCCGAAGTGCATCTAGTTCAAAACCCGAGAGTGAAACACCTAGTACAAGGAAAACAACACCTCAAGTTTCGGCTTCTACTGGTTCTACACCTACACACAAAATAGAGACATGAAATGTCATACATGTGGATGAAAAGGGCATTTTAAGAGAGATTGTCCTAACAAGAAAATCATCATTATCAATGTTGATGATGAGTATGAGACTAGAGATGATGCTGATCCTAATGAGGAGGATACATATGATGATGAAGATGGTCCTATAGATGCCTATGCTACCAATTATCCAACTAATTTTTGCACACAAGCTTTGAGTGTTATTCCAAGTGATAACAGCCAAAGATGCAATTTTTTTCAAACCAAAGCAATTGTGGGTCCTCAAATGGCTTGCAAGGTAATCATTGATGGAGGAATTTGCAGAAATTTAACAAGTGAGGATTTATGTGCAAAGCTCAAGTTGAGATATATTCCACATCCACACCCATATTATATTCAATGGTTTAGTGACAAAGAAGAAATCAAGGTGTGCCATATTGTGATAGTGGAATTTCAGATTGGACCATACAAGGATACAATTGAGTGTGATGTGCTTCCCATGAAAGTTTGCCACATGCTACTTGGGAGGCCATGGCAATTTGACAACAAGGCTATACACAATGGGAGAGCAAACACATATGAATTGAATTGGAATAAGAAGAACATTATCTTGAGGCCTATGACACCACAACAGATTGTGAATGAGTCTAGACAAAAAACAGAAGTGAATCTAGAAAAAGAGAGTGAGAGAGATGGGAAGAGTGAAAACAACACAAATTCTATGGGTAAAAACAAGCCTAGGCCAAGGGAAAAAAAATAAGGGAGTGATCCTTTTAACCATGTTAGCCACCAAAGATGACTTGGGAAAGTTTAGTGAGGATCCTAGTTTAGTACCTATAGTGCTCATGCACAAGGGGGGATTTTAGTTTCTAATGACATGACTCCTCTTTCTAATGGTGTTTCTAATGTTTTGCAGGAGTTTGATAATTTTTCCAGAAGAAATACCCTCGGGGCTGCCACCATTGAAAGGGATTGAGCATCAAATTTATTTGGTTCCTAGATCATCATTACCAAACCGAGCTCCCTATAGGACAAATCCCCAAGAGACGAAGGAAACTCAGAAACAAGTACAAGAGCTTCTAGACAAAAGGTTATATTTGAATAAGCCTCTCTCCTTGTGTTGTTCCTGTTATTTTGGTTCCTAATAAAGATGGTACTTGGAGCATGTGTGTAGATTGTAGAGAAATTAACAACATAACTATTCGTTATCGTCATCCTATACAACGTTTGGAAGACATGTTAGATGAATTAAGTGGTGCTGTTGTTTTCTCTAAAATTGATTTGCGTCGTGGTTACCATCAAATTAGGATGAAAGAGGAGGATGAGTGGAAAACAACTTCTAAAACAAAATTTGGTTTATATGAGTGGTTAGTGATGCCTTTTGGATTAACTAATGCACCTAGTACTTTCATGGGATTAATGAACCATGTTTTGAGTGATTTTATTGGAAACTTTGTGGTAGTTTCTTTTGATGATATTCTCATATATAGCCACAATGAACATGAACACATTGATCATATTAGACAAGTATTGCATGTGCTAAGAGAAAATAAATTGTTTGGTAATTTAGAGAAGTGCACTTTTTGCAAAGATAAGGTCATATTTCTTGGATATGTTGTTTCTAAACATGGGACTGAAGTTGATGAATCTAAAATTGAGGCAATTAAAAATTGGCAAATTCCCATGAATGTGAGTCAAGTAAGAAATTTTAATGGACTTGCTGGATTTTATAGAAGATTTGTGAAGGACTTTAGTACTATTGTTGCCCCTTTGAATTATTTGACTAAGAAAGGTGTGAATTTTGTGTGGGGGGTTGCTCAAGATATTGCTTTTTATACTTTGAAAAACAAGCTGCTTTCGGTCCCATTATTGATGCTACCTAATTTTAATAGACAATTTGAAAATCAATGTGATTCTCGTGGCATAGGTATTGGAGGTGTGTTAATGCAAGATAAGAAATCCTATTGCTTATTTTTTTGAGAAATTGCATGGTGCTCAATTGAATTATTCTGTCTATGATAAAGAATTGTATGCACTTGTGAGAGTTTTAGAAGTGTGGAAACATTATTTGTGGCCGTAAGAGTTCATTATACATTTTGATCATGAGGCTCTAATTTTTTTAAAGAATCAATCCAGTCTTAATAAGAGACATGCTAAATGGGTAGAATTTATAGAATCTTTTACATACATTATTAAACATAAGAAGGGATTAGATAATGTGGTTGTTGATGCTTTGTCTAGAAAAAACATGTTACTCACTAAATTGGATGTCCAAGTTTCGGGTTCGGAGAGTTTAAAAACTCTATATGATGAAGATAAGGAATTTTCTACACCATCTGCGAATGTTGTAATGTGAAGGCTTGGGATAAATATCATATACACGATGGATTTTTGTTTATACCTAAAAAATTATGTATTCCCGAGTGTTGTTTGCGTTTGATGTTATTCTAGGAATCTCATAATGGTGGATTTATGGGAGACTTTGGACGTGAGAAAACATTACTTATGTTGGCTGACAATTTTTATTGGGCACATATGAGACGTGATGTTTACAGGTTTGTGAAACGTTGCATCACTTGCAACAAGGCTAAATCAAAATTTAAGCCCCATGGTTTGTATACTCCTCTTCCTGCACCAACTACACCATGGGAAGATATTAGTATGAATTTTGTGCTAGGATTACCGAGGACTAAAAGGGGGCATGATTCTATATTTGTGGTAGTGGATAGATTTTCAAAGATGTCACACTTTATTGCTTGCCACAAAAGTGACGATGCGAGTCGCATATTGCTAATATGTTTTCAGGGACATAGTGAGACTACATGGAGTACCAAGGACCATTGTTTCTGATTGTGACGTGACGTTTATGAGCTACTTTTGGAAGACATTATGGGGGAAGCTAGGAACAAATCTGCTGTTTTCAACAACATGTCACCCTAAACTGATGGACAAACGGAGGTGGTTAATCGCACATTATCAACATCGTTGCGAACCATGATCAATAAAAATCTGTGGGGGGTGGGAGGAGTGTTTTCCACATGTGGAATTCTCATACAATAGGGCTGTCCACTCTACTACTCAGCTTTGCCTGTTTGAAGTGGTCTATGTTTCAAGCCCATTACACCACTTGATTTGTTACCACTTCCCATACAAGAGAGAATAAATATGGAGGCATCAAAGAGAGCTGATTTTGTGAAGAAGATACATGATAAGATAAAGGATGCCATAGAGAAGAAAGGGAAGTATGTGGCTGAAAGAGTAAACAAGAAAAGAGAAGAGGTATTATTTCGGCCAGGAGATTTAGTATGGATGCACTTTCAAAAAGATAGTTTCCAAAGTTGATAAAGTCCAAATTATTACCTCGAGGTTCTGGTCCCTACAAAGTGCTCGAGAAAATCAATGATAATGCTTACAAGATTGATCTTCCAGTTGATGAGTTTGGTGTGATTAATTCTTTCAATGTTGTTGATTTGACACCATACCATGGAGATAAACTTGCTGCGTCAAGGTCGACGCCTTTTCAAGGGGGGAGGGAGAATGATGAGGACATCCCTAGTTCCTTACCACTTAAGTGTCACACCCCAGTTTTTGGACTCTTGGACTGTGCTCAAGAAGACAAAAATTAGGGCCAACAATTTTTTTTAATAACAACATGGTTGTTTGAACTAAAATGTGTTTATAATGTTAAACATTTTTGCAACACAAGTCTTGTTTCTATATAAAACCTATACCATATGTTTCTGAGAGATTTTCCTATTTATTTTTCCCTGATGTTTTCCTATTATTACTTGAGAGATTTTTATTCCAAGACTTGGATCATTATGGTTGGCAACTCAAAACAAATTTTTAACTTTGTTGAATCCAAGAAAACAAGTTTCCAAAATAATCTATGGAAGTTTTCTTTTAACTTTCCTATAGAAAACAATGTCTGAAAATGAAGCCTTATACATGTTTTCTGTCATTGTTTTCACCAAGCTATAAATTGTTATTTTATGATTTCTTGAATTTTAATTAATCCTTTATATATGTACTACAAACCCATAAGCTCACTTTTATTTTTGGTGAAATAAAAACAATCTTTTGCTTGATGTGTTTGTGGTATAAAATTAAGGCAGAAAAGAGACATTTTTGAGAAACAGGTAAAAACAGGAAGTATACCTTTTCCTCCAATGTTTTCATTGCCCTAAAGTATTTCAAATTTGTTTTCAAAGGTTGTTTATGAAAGTATATAACATGGTTAACAAATCCATACCTTGAAAACAAATTTTGAGAATCATTTGCACACTGAAAACAAACCCAACTTTCTCAACTTTCTGTCTGTTTTCAACACTTAGAAAATTTCTAAGTCCTTAGTCTGAATTTTCTGAATTTTTGCAATGAACAGTAGGAGATACACTTTTGCACTCTTGCTTCCTTTATGTTTCTTTGCATTTTTGGAAGCATGGCCTGACCTAGCTTGTTGACCAGGGTTCCTACTCGACCAATAATGCATTGGATACCTTCTAGAAGCTTTAGGCTTGAAGTTATGAGAGAGAAAAGAGGTGATGATGTGGCAAGAGTGGGAACCCATCCCTTTGACCTTTTTGGCTTGCCACTTGCTCCAATTGCACCCATTGGCCAGGATAAGACCTGCAACCACATGCTAGGTGACTAGGCAAGCCAGTGCACGAAAGGGAAATGACCTTTTGCCCTAGGGTTTGCTCATGCCAAAGGTTGGCACCCACCCGAATGCCTCTTATGCCCTTGACCTCTTCCCCTCGGCTATAAGAGCCCAAGCCTCAAACCTTTGTGCCCTGCACCCCACTCACACTCCCTAGTACCTTCCCTGCTCGGTCTCTACCCCTCCCCTATCCCCTAGAGCGCGCCCGAGCCGTGCTCTGGCCGCCGGTGACCGCCTCGGGCACGGCAAGGTACTGCCCTTCCCGAGCCTCCTCCTCCCTCCCCGATGCTCTAGATCGACCCCCTACCATCCCGTGACCACCCCTGACCCCCTCCCGTGATCCCCCGTGTGCAGATCCGCCGCCGCCATACGGGAGCACCACCGCGGACGTCGGTTGCGTTCCGCCGCGTGAGCCCACGCCGGCCGCCGCCGTCGCCGCCCCTCGGTGCCCCACCACCCATCAACCACCACCGAGCGCCCGCAACCCTCCCCGAGCCTCCCCAAGGTGAACTAGAGCCGCGCCCATCTCTTCTCAGTTCGGGTTAGAGAGAGGAGGTGAGGAGAGGAAGAAGAAGCGTGCAGACCGTTTGATCTCTGATCAACGGCTGCGGTTGAACGCGGATGTTTCCCGCGCCTGCGCTCGCGTGTCCAGCGCAGCTGGGCCGCGCAGCCGCTAGCTGGGCCGGGCCCTATCCGAACCCGCCTGCGCGACAACTGTGTTTATTCATTTAATTTTTTCACAGAAATTTATACCATCACTTTGGGCTTGTGAAAAATGATAAAACTGAAAATTAAAATCTGGAAAAACGCAAGGACCTAGAGATATGAAATCTAAACCACAGGAAATTTGCAGATCTACTTTTGGACCCATATTTTGAACACAATAAATGTTTTGCCACAGACTGTCAGTGGGAATGTTTTAACTATAACTTTTAAAATATGTGACCAAATGGAACAAACTAAACTGGTCTGGATAGGTATTGAAAATATCTATCCAATTCACCAAACCTCACATAAAGGTGAGTTATAGAATGAAAATGCCATCCAGTTTACGAAAAGACCAGTAAGCTTTTCTTTGATTTTTATAAGGAGTTTAAAAATGATTTTTGGAGCAAATCCAATTGGATGAGTTTGGTATTGACTAGATCTATATTATCCTAGCTTAGATTAATTTTTAGGGCTCTAGGTTATTTTTGGTGGTCAGATCTAGAAACAGCAACTTATCTGTTTTTGTTTTGGAATGTGTTTTGTTTGAAATGAAATGTTTGGTTGATTTAATCTTGTTCCCTAGCATGTATAAAGTTGTTAGTACTTGTTATTAAGTTGTTTCCTTACAGTACCTCTACCTTAGAAAGTGTGTGCATGTTTGGAAACTGAAATAAATATGAAATAGCATTTGTTACCTTCTATTTTTATTATTTGGATTTATTGTGAGGGCTAGATCTTTGTGTGGATGCTCTGAAAATTTTTGTGCTATGATTGCTATGGATCCAGTACCATTTTGGTACTGTTATTTTGAAGATAATATCTCTGTTATCTTGCATGCCTTTTTATAGTGAAGCATGTGTAGGTTTTGTTATTCTTATGCACCAGTAAGGTTTTCACTAGAATAAATGGCTTTGTTATTTTATTTGGTTATACTAATTTTTGTCATGAGTAACCCGAGGCTTAGTAACTCTTTTGACTTGGTATTAGTGGGCCCATAACCCACTGGTTCCATTGCATCTTGGTTGAGGATGAAAATCCCCAACCATGCACATGTGAGAAATTATCATGTTTTAATTATATTATTGATTTCTATTTTTCCACCATGGAAGATATAATTGTTTGTTTTCACTTATGCAAGTGAGAAGTTTTTTTCTTATCAGAGGATACTAGTATGTTAGGTGTGATCCTTTTTGTTAGCATAATATTCCTTAGGAGTATCATGTTAAGAAAAGATTCACCATTGAGTGCTAAATTAAATTATTTGCAGATGAAATAAATTCCTTGTGATTGATAGATTGTTTGTGAATGATTTTAAATTGAGTGTTTGGATTTTTGGAAAGGTTTAGATGACTTTTCTTTAAGTGCATAGCTACTGGTTGTGTGAGTTATACATTGTTGGATTGCTAGTAATGGTTAGAGAAAACATAAATTGCTAGAATTAATTTGTGCATGCCAAATAGTTGTTTCAATGGTTTTATTTTTATGTTCTTGCTTCCTAGCATGAGTAGGATTTGTGTACTGTTATTAGGTACACTTATATTCATGACTTGCTTGTTTAGGTTTAAGCAATCATGATAGCATTGTTTGCTTCTCTAGTATTGAACTAGTGTCACCACTAGAAAATGGTGATCTTAGCTATAGTTTTGTCAACCTTTATTTTATGAGTGTATGAGTTTATTATAGCATGCTTAGGAAGTTATCACTTCTGTTATGATGCCATGAGTTATTTAGTTTCATGTGCTATAGTTATAGAATAAAATTATCTCTTATAGCATGCTTGTGTAGAAATTCCCATACTAGTATGCTATTAGTGCAGTCCTGTTCCTATGCTTTTGATAGGAGTATTATCTTGAGTGATGATGGTGTTTTAGATTATTTTTTTATGACTTGATTATTTGGTTATTAGCTACTGGTTGTTTGTTAAATTTTCATGATTGATGGATTCCATAACTTCAAGTAAACACTAAGGTAGTAAATAAGTAGCCTATTCATCTGTGGTGTGTTTACCTGCTGTTTGGAAATTGTCTGAGTGTGCACCTTAGCATGAGTGTCATACTTGTGTTATTTGTTGTGCTAGTGTTGTTGTTGTGCTTAAGAGTATCTTATGAAACTAAAACATCCAACTAAAATCATGAACTCATTAAGTGATAGTTGCTTGTGCTAAGTAATACCCACTGCCAGGGGTATTGTTCTGTCTGTTCGTTTTTACCTTAGTAACCTAACCTTTTGCACCCACCAGCTATATTTTTAGCTTCTTATATATCTTGTTATTAGAGTGGTACACCACTCCATATGTGGTATGTAAGACGTGGGATATGGTTCCCGGAACCATATGCTTGTCTGACGATAGTTTTGTACCCTGAGAGCTATGTGAGGCAGTTTTCTCGATAACGTTTGTGAGTTTGCGCTATTGTACCTTTGCTTGTTGTATGTGTTGTTTAGCTTAGTTGTTTTGTCTTTAGACTAAGAGTGTGTCTTTTATTCTTTTACGACGCTAGAAAACGAAGAAGAAGAAGAAGCAGTTGTGGAGTTGTGCGTCAAGTTCAAGTTACTTCAAGGCCAGGGACATTAAGAGACTTAAGGCAAGCCATCCCGATGCTTGCTGATATTACACTTATCATTATCTATCATGCATGTTTTACTTCTGAAAAGTTTTACAAAAACTTTTATTTCCAAAAACTATTTTTGAGTGAATACTACTACTATATATATACTACTCTTATGCCAGTAGTAGATACTTGGTGATACCAAGCCCATAAGCCACCATATGGTATTTATTACCATCACAAATATTAGTCCCTAAGTAGACACCCTAAAACTGTGTTTTTACAAAACAAAGGCTTTATGGAAAATCCGGAGAAAAGGCGGATCCTTATTCTCCGGAGGGATGTGGAAGTGGTCATTTTTGGGAAAAATGGTGTTTTCAAAAATGACACATAACCTACTCTTCGCCGGACAACCTTTACCGTACTGCCACCCTACCCCAACATGGGCACGGGGATTAACTTGAAGTTTGTTCTTGTTAGTGTGTGCTATCTCACTTGCTATAAGGGGCGTCGTACCCTCGAACCGAATGTCCTCAAAACTCCCAATGTTGAGACATATAAAGTGTGGGATTAATTTTCCCTCCGTACGCATTCGTTGAGGCTCCCGTCTAGGCAGAGCGGGACTTGATTGCCGGGGAGAATAAACTCAACTGAGAGATAGACACATTCTAGCTTGAACATAGTGGAAAGTTATGATCAGTTATCTGATGTTTCACATACTGTTGTTACAGTCCGTGATTGTTCACGGCAGGTGTACTGTATCTGGTGGATGTGTACACCTCTGCAGAGTACAACTTTTTCGAAGAAGCCGCGTCCTCAGATATGGACAGTTGAATGGCCATGTAGCTAGCATTGTGTCAATGTTTTCAAAAAGATGTTTTCAAAAAGGTGTTGAACTCGGGAAGTTCGGAAAGGAAGGAAACATTGTACCATGGAGATACCAATGATGGAAAGCCAAAAGTTGTTTTACAAACAAAAGGCTTTGCAAATAAAAACCTTTCTACTCTAAGCAAGAATTCTGGAAACTGATTCCAAGAAGTTTTGCAAAGAGAAAATATTCTTTTAACAAAGCTTTACAAAACCTCTTGTACATGTGATATCTACAAGAGAGAGAAAAACTATATTATTTTCCTCTGAAGTATCTTCTTCAGCGAAGATACAGATTAACCTGACTGCAACTGTGGTGTCATCCTATATGAACACCATTGATAGTGAACCCTATTTATAGCCTACCTATTACACCATATAAGCATTCTTGCATCTTTGGTAAGTTACATGATGGATGTCTTGTTGAGTACATTCAAATGTACTCATTATGGTTTCGCCCCTGGTATCTACTTGCCAGACTTTGAGAAGGAGTCTTAGAAGAAGATCGACGAAGAGGAGTACGGAGTTGATGGCTATGCGAACTAGGATCGTCTCCGGGTCAGCAGCCTGTAGGTTAAGGCGTGACTTGGTCTCTACCGCGTTTTGTGTGTGTTTAGTCTTCCGCTGTGTGTGTTGTGTGTTGTCCTGCGTGACAACCGTGTAGTCTTGGTCAGGTGACCATGTGTCTTTGTAAGTGTTTGTGTAACCGTATAATGGATATTGTATCTGTGTACCAGCTTGATATGTTGTTCACGACTGAAATTCCTGGGATCGTGAATGTATGCATATCAGGGGTGTCCTTGAACAGTGGTTTCGAAGGGCAGGCCCTACATTAAGCATGATGAAATAAGACTTGGACCAATAACAAGGTCAAGTTCCAAGCTAATACAACAACATGTGAATTCACTCCTTATTGATTATGATGTTTGTGATTATGAGAACTTTATACTATCTAAGTCTATGCATTTATGTATGATCAGGGTTATTAATAACACAAGCATGGAGGTAGAAAACAACAGGGAGGAGCTAGAAAACAAGCTGGAGATGCTGGAAAACAAGAGTACAAGTGGTGAAAATAATTGCACAAGTGTTGAAACAAATGTACAAGTGTAGAAAACAAGTCCAAGAATGTTCTTCCACACTAAGTCATAAAGGAGAAGAGAGGAGGGCTCCCCATTGAAGATCAATGCACATACTACAAGTCCTATTTCCAAAATAGGCATGGGCCAGCGTGTCCATCATGGCCGAACCCCTTAGGGTCGGTTTGTATCCACTTCCTAGTCCTAGTTGGAGTCCTAGTCTTAGTAGAAGAAGGGTGCTTGCGCAATACCCCTTGTGGCCGCACCCCTCTCCCTTAAATAGTCCCCACCACCTGAGTGTGGTTGAGTAGAACAAGTTTAAACCAAAGAAACCCTAGCCTCTAGATTGTATTGTTGTTAAGCATTCATCTTGATGTATACCATTGCAAAGTTGCGTGATATCTTATTGTTCCACTAGGAATAAGGGGATACATGACCACTCGTGATCTTTAATTGTTTGTGCAAGAGTGTGTAGTTGAGAATATCCAAAGGGGTTGATTGTTGTTGCACTCGCAACCGAGATTATCCAAGGAGAGTTCTTAGTGTAACATCAATTATCCACAAAACATCCACCAAATTCGAGAGAGCTCATTGAGAAAATCGGCCACCCATATCAGAATTTCAGCGCCGGTCATCTTTTTAATAGGTAAGACCATGAAAACATCCGAAAAACTAAGGAAAAATGTGGAAAACATGTAGAAAATAAACCGTGGAGCATAAAATATTATATATACGTTTGAGACGTATCACACACCTAATATAAGGGTTGTCCTTGCCCGTGTCGGCTGGGAAACGAGGTGTTTTGCCCGTTTTTTGCACCATTTTGGACCTATATTTTTTTTCCTTTCGTACCGTTTTTTATAAACAGAAAAAAAAATGAAAAATGCTGAAAAAATAGAATTTTTTTAAAAGGGCCAGGCCCAGCCTTAAGGCCTGATTTTACCCATAAGCCTTAGTTCGTGATGGGCTGAATTCTATCCTGGCCCCTTTATTCGGGGGCCGATAATCCACCAACCCTCAACCGCGCGCACTCCGTCGAACGACTCGCCGGCACCTACCCCCACCAACCATCACCTACCTTCCGTAGTTCCATGGAGCCGTCCGCACCTCCTCTCCTATATATCCCAATTCCCGGCCTCTCTTTCCATCCCCACCACTCGCCGCCTCTGTTCCTCTCTACTCCCTGAACCGCCGTGCTTTGCCACCTTCTCCCTCTGATACGTCACCGCAATGGATTCCGTCGCGTCCTGGGGGCTGACCCCGCTCGCCGACGCCGACCCAGATGTCTTCGACCTCATCGAAAGGGAGAAGCGGCGCCAGCGCAGCGGCATCGAGCTCATCGCCTCGGAGAACTTCACCTCCTTTGCCGTTATCGAGGCTCTGGGCTCCGCTCTCACCAACAAGTATTCCGAAGGTATGCCGGGCAACCGTTACTACGGCGGCAACGACGTCATCGACGAGATTGAGAACCTCTGCCGCGACCGCGCTCTCACGGCATTCGGCCTCGACAGTGCCGCATGGGGCGTCAACGTGCAGCCCTACTCGGGCTCGCCCGCTAACTTCGCGGCCTACACAGCGCTCCTCAACCCGCACGACCGGATCATGGGGCTCGACCTCCCGTCTGGCGGACATCTCACTCACGGGTACTACACCGCCGGCGGGAAAAAGATCTCTGCTACGTCGATCTATTTTGAGAGCCTGCCGTACAAGGTGAGCGCCGCCAACGGGTACATCGACTACGAGAAGCTGGAGGAGAAAGCTTTGGACTTCCGCCCCAAGCTCATCATCTGCGGTGGCAGCGCATACCCCAGGGACTGGGACTACGCGAGGCTCAGGGCTGTCGCGGACAAGGTCGGGGCCATGCTCCTCTGCGACATGGCGCACATCAGCGGCCTAGTCGCCGCGCAGGTATAATCTTCACAAAGTGAGCTCAATTAGTTACATTCCGAAATTGGATCTTCGCCCTAAGATTCCTCTTTTATCTTGTTACGCGCCGACAATTGCATTGTTTTATGTTGTGAATTGGATCTAGCGATCTGTGGACCCTATGGTTAATGGTTGTTTGGATCTTGTTAGTACTGTACCTGGTTGTTGAGTTTTGCAGTTGTATGTGTATGCATGTATACATGGTAAGGGGGATCCAAAATATGATTCGTTAGATATGTCCTAATTAATAAAACATATATGATAATTAAATTGTATAATTAACGTGTCATGGATTGTTTTTCTTGCTGTTCTTCTGTTTCCCAGTAGGGAAAATGTAACACACTGATACTAGCAGATTCTATCAAGTAAGTAACTGATAGCACTTTATTTTGTTCATTGCAGAACTATAATTTTTTTATGAAGAATCAACGATTTTGTTTTTTCTGCTAGAACATTTACCAATCTGGATTTCAGTGGAATTGATTTCTTTTGTTGTAATGAAGGTAATTAAGAGCATTCGAACATATGCTTAGAAACAGCTTAAACCTAACAGCGATAAAATATTCAAAATGATGGTCTGCACAGTGTGCACATACATCAGAAAGTTTAATCTCCATGCCCGTACGTTCAGTTTGACTGCCACATTGAATTTACAGCTACTATTTCTATACCTATATTTGATGACTTTGGAAGCCCATGAAAAATCTGCAGATGCACCTGTACTGAGTGGTGGACATAGAATGAAAATGATTCAGTGTCGTCACATGATTTTAAGTTGGGGTGTACTGAATTACACATATATGAAATACAATATGTCAAAAAATAAATTTTTACTTGGTGTCCTGTAGCATGCCAAGTACAAGTACACCCCTGCCGCTAACGTTTTTTCTTTGACTTGCACCCCTGCCTCTAACATTGGTATTTGAATAATAATTTTAGCTTTATTTTTGTTTCAGTGTACATGTTCGATCATATTGTGAAAATTCGATTGTGTTTTGTGCACTGATCGACTTCCGGAATGCTAGGTCGTTTACTATCCTTCTGTACATAGGTCAAAAGATCCCATTTCCTGACTTGCTATATGGCACCGTATGATTATGATGTGCTACTTGACTCAAATATACACGCATATTTGATATATAATTAATGGTCAGCTGTCTGTATGGTATTTAGTTGGAGGAATTACATGTTTAGTTTTATGTATCTAAACTTCTGATCTCTACTTTCATTCATGGAAGAAAAGCACAATACTACCGTTAAGTATACTAGTGTAGCGTAGAAAGCATATCAGGCACCACGAAAATTGGACAGAACGTCCTATTGTTTTGTTCAATCCTGGTCATCTTTCTTTAGATGTTTTGTGTACAGTATAACAGATTGATGACTAATGAGTGTATGAATGCTGATGCTATGATATCTAAAATGCTTATCGTCTACTTTCCTTTTATCTAGGAAGCTGCAAATCCTTTTGAGTTCTGTGATGTGGTAACCACTACAACACACAAGTCCCTCCGAGGACCAAGGGCTGGCATGATCTTCTACCGGAAGGGCCCTAAGCCTCTAAAGAAGGGTCAGCCTGAGGGTGCTGTCTATGACTATGAGGACAAGATCAACTTTGCGGTGTTCCCATCACTCCAAGGTGGCCCTCACAACCACCAGATTGCTGCCCTTGCTGTTGCCCTGAAACAAACCATGACACCTGGATTCAAGGCCTATGCAAAGCAGGTGAAGGCCAATGCTGTTGCCGTTGGAAACTATCTCATGAGCAAGGGTTACAAGATGGTGACAGATGGAACTGAGAACCACCTTGTTTTGTGGGATCTCCGCCCTCTTGGCTTAACTGGTATGTAGTTTATTTGTGTGAGTTGGTTTTCTAGCAGCCTATTATAGATTAATATTGGCTAATTGGTTGTAGGAAACAAGGTTGAAAAGCTCTGTGACCTTTGTAACATTACGCTGAACAAGAATGCAGTATTTGGTGACAGCAGTGCATTGTCTCCGGGTGGTGTCCGCATTGGTTAGAATCACTCTGTCTGCTTTTTAATTACGTCTGTTGATGTGCAGGCCTTAAGCAATTATTACTTCCTCCATCATATAGGTGACTCCTATAATGTCTACAGTCGGACTTCTCTAACTTTGATTGTAATAAATAAAAAGTGATTAAGATTAGGTATACAAAAAATATTATTAGATTAGTTATGATTTTTTTCCCCATAAACATTGCAGTTTTCTAATTTTTTATTAACATGCATGAAAAAGTATAGGTCATAGTTGAATGTTGGAGACCGCCCATATCTAAAATGTCATCTATTTATGAATGTAGGAAGTACTGTTCACTTCGTATTGCATACATGTTACATTTTTCTGGGTCACCACTGTTGAAGTGGTGAATGTTCTGTGAAATAAAACAAGTCCATGGTACAGATTAAATCATGATGACGTTTTGCGAGATACCTTCAATAATTTGAGGCAAATGTTTGTAATGCATACCATATAGCTGATCCACATGCCCTGTTATGCCAAAACTATGACAATGCACTTTTGAATTTCACATTGTAAATTTGTGCTCCTATATAGTGTACCAATTTTGAATCGGATTTAGAGCATCTATCGGAACTGTTGGCCTTCTACATCTAATGCATGAAAGCAGCAGGATTCACGGTTAACAGTCGCCTGAACTGCCTCACCATGTTCTAGAACCATTCTTTCTTGCCCAAAAAATGGCCATGCCTTGCTGCGATATGTGTTGAGCGGAACCATGATTCGAGATTGCCTGTCTAGAGAATTGGGAGTAATTTAACAATTAAGCACGTGAGGGTCCTAATGAGTACATTTGTTATTGTAATGGGGTACATTTTTTATCTGTTCTATATCCTCTGCTTGACACCAATCAGTGGCGATTGCCCTTATACTAATTTCTACCTTTCTAATTCTTGCACTCGTCAATCCACAATGTTCATTTGCCTTGAATCATTTCGCACGGGCCCTCCATGACTTCTTTTTCTTGTGCCCACTACGGTACTTCATTTTCTTTTTTAGGGATTATCTGCAAATTCTTCTCATGCTCCAACTAAAAGTTCTTGCAAATTCTTATGAAGATATTGGACTTTCAAGCTTCAGGATCATCCTTGTTATAATAATTTAATCTGAAAGCGCCTCTTAATGTCTGAGAGGATTTACAGAATAACTGGATCAGAAGATAGCGCTGCTATGCAATCGATGCAAACTCAGGAAATTAAGATAAACTAGATTACTTTTCAGCTGATGCAAAAGAAAACTACTATTTGTTTGATGAATTTGTGGAGTGTCCTTTCTATTATTATCTGCGGTTAAGATTTTTCTTACTATTGGTTTTTCCCCTGCCACATAACTGTTGAAATCCATGCATTCTGGTTATTATTTTTAGGTGCTCCTGCAATGACTTCGAGGGGTCTGGTCGAGAAGGATTTTGAGCAGATCGCTGAGTTCCTCCATCAGGCCGTGACAATCTGCCTGAACATCCAGAAGCAGCACGGCAAGCTGCTCAAGGACTTCTCCAAGGGTCTGGTGAACAACAAGGACATTGAGAACCTCAAGGCTGAGGTCGAGAAGTTTGCCACCTCCTTCGACATGCCTGGCTTCACGCTCGAGAGCATGAAGTACAAGGAGTAGGATGATACATACGGTGTGTTTGTCTCTGCTAATCACCACCATGCAATACCACCGTATGCTTTTATGAATTTTGTCCGCTCTCCTTTGATAGGTTCTTTGCGGCTCTCATGGTCCCACCTACTTCTGCTCTTGTTGCCGTTCACATTTCATCATATTTCTTTGTAGGATTTGTTTGCTTGGAATCATGGAATTTTTGAGTATTTGCCAACATCATCCTCAATATGATTTGGGTGTACCCTCCGGCACAAGGGCATTCTGGTTCTTTTATATTCATGTTGTGTTGCTTAGATAGAAATGGTATGGGTGCTGTTTCAAATCTTTGATGACAAGTCCAGTCCAAGGACATGGAGCAGAGTTGAAATACTCCCTCCGTCTCAAATTAATTGTCACAAAGTTTGACAAAAGTGGATGTGTCTAGACATAATTTAGTGTTAGATACATCCAGTTTTGTCAAAATTTGCGACACTTAATTTGAGACGGAGGGAGTAGTAGTATATGTCGCACAACCTCAGATGTTGCATAATCTCAGATGTGTGGCACATTGGTCTAACCTAAGACAACTCCTGGCTACACGCAAGTTACAAGCTTGACACAATGAGATTATATTAATAGAGAATGACACTCAACTTTCAGATGTGAACAATAAACAACACTAAAAGTAAACAACAATAAACAACACCGAAAGTGAACAACATGGTTATAGCAAAACTTGGATTTCCCCTACCTAGAAAAAGAAGAGTAGGACAAAACATATGAAGTGCAATACAAAACAAATTGAATTATTTACTTCGTGTGTCCATATTCATAATAATTCCTCATGAACTAATGCCAAAATTTATTTCATTTATTAATTTAATTCCTATAACAAGTGTTTTATTCTAAGATTAAGTATTATATTCAAAGATTAAGTGTTTTATTCCAACATTAAGTTATTACTGAACAAAGACATTTTTTTTAATCATATTTTAAAAGATGAGATCAATTCGAAAATGCCTTTTCTTATCAAAGTGACACATGAAATATGAGGTGGAACTGATCTTATTACAAATTAGTGTGTCTCTCCATAGAATAAATGTGTCTCTCCCCAATACATGTATATATGGGGTGGTGGTTGTGACGCCCCGGAATCAGGTAGCGGATTTCAACGTGCCAAAATATACATAACATCGATCCCGGGTTGTCAATTTATGGTATCATTACAACAGTTCACAAATAATCCGCAACAACAACAAAAGATATATACTACACGACTCCAACGAGTCAAAAATTCAACTAATACAATACCAAAGATTCAAATAACATCGAACACATAAACAATGTCTGACTACGGACGAGATACAAATTGGACTAAGAGTCCCAAAGATAAACGATGGCGTCCAATACCTGCCCAGGCCAAGTCGGAGGGATTTCCAAGCGAGCGTCGTCAAACTTAAAACCTGTCAGTTGCATTGGAATTACAACCACGAATGGATCAGTACTGCGAAGTACTGACAACCAATACTAACAAGATACCAATGCTTTGAATTCCACGAGAAAGGGTTAGTGTTTGAAGCGGTAAGCAACACTAACAACTTATAGAGACACGCTAAAACTTCTGTCTATTAGAAAGGGATAAGAGAGCGTGACGAAACCAACTAGAACTACCCAAAAAGAACAAAACCCATCCAGGATTAACCCCCCAACCAAGTGCCAGGAGGTAACCCGAGGAAAACTCACACTGTTGAATCGGTGATCTCGTTATCGCACATGTTAACCAATATCATTAGGTATAAGTTATCTGACTCTTGTTGCCAGCATTTTCTCCAAGATTGTCACATAACCGCGGACGATACGGCTTATCGAAAAGATTTAACCCAGCAGGGGTGCACTACTATAGCCACACAGACCAAAACGGTCACGAGAATGTCGGCACAACACTTCACTTCACCACAAACAAGTCCAGGGAGCCACCTAGCTAGGTTGGTACCGCATCGAGAGTCTGGCCAATGCTTCAAAGTGGACCCAGCCGTTTTCGTCTACGCGTGAAGCGGATCAGACCGAAACCGAAACTGTCCGCTTCATGTCATACCGTGGAAACCAATATAATTGTACGCACATCGGTAACATACCATCATCATCATCAACATCGTTTCCATCGTACATGCAGAATTGGTGATGTGCGTATGCCAAATGGAAAGCCCTAACTACGTTGTGGCATCCTGGACAAGAGTGCAGCGGGGCTAGTAGGTTGTGGGGATTCCCATAGGTCCCACGATGTGGTTAGCGCACTCATTTTATGATCAGAGGACAAGAACCTTTTTCTAAGACGACTCCATAGGGACCAAAAGGCTCAAGGGGCCTCCCGCCAGTGTCTTATCTTATATTCAAAATATTATTACCCCAAGAAGCAAGATCTTTTATTTAGTTGAACCGGCCTATCATACTAGTTAGGTGACAAGGAACCAGACTCGCCCAACAAGCTAAGCAGGCATTTCGACTTGCAAGGCCAAACAACAACATGTTCATAGGAGGTGGAGTGGGGCTATATCATGGCTGCGAGGTAATATGTGGATAGGATTGCATACAATAATCGTAAAACAAGACTAGCATAAAAGACAACGACAAGCATAGGTAGAAAATGAGGAATCTTCAAACATCGATAGTAAGTGAGTAAATATTGTCTGGAATCCAGCTGTAGAGGAAGCAGAACTTGTCGTGGCTCACAGCATCTCAACGTCCTATCCGAGAAGAAGCGAAACACTATAAGAAACATCGGATGCAACAATTACTACCTCGACAAAAGATCTAGCATGTTCTTAATTTACATGCATGGCATGCGAGATGCAAATTAACCAATTTAAGTTGAGCCGGAAACCCAACATTTAATTTAGGTGGTTCAAGTTATGTATCTACCCATCAAGATTAAATGTGGTTTAACATGGAGATCAATTTATGGGAGAGTTACACAAGATTAAATGGAATAGGCAATATTATTTAGTTACCCCAACTCATTCCATATTTAATTATTAGGTGATATTCTTATTACCCGCACCCACAAGATGAAATGCAACATGTATGAGATGACATTTAAACATGGGTGAAATTTATGAAAATAGGTCATATAGGTTAGGGGGGTTTGGGTTCAGACATTGGATAGAGGAGCTTCGGGACCAATGTCGGAATCTTCGGACCATAGAGGAAGTAGTCGACGTCGGGGAAGTAGAGGAAGTAGTGGATGTAGTTGTTCACGTTCCAGAGTCGAAGTAGTCGTGGCCAAAACGCAACATTATCATCTTCGGGACATCGAGGAAGTAGACCTTGGCGATTCCATTTTCGAGGTTCACGGTGCACACGAATGCAACACACACACAAAACAAAAAATTGCTATTCTTTTCGATGATCGATGTTCACGGATCGGTCTTCGGGGTCAGTGAAGATCTTGGCATGGTAGAGTTACTTGTTGGTGGTGGCCTTGATCAGAGAGAAGTTGGCATGGTCGTTGAATCGGACTTGGCGTTCCCACGAGCACTAGGGTCTTCTTGTTGTGGTCTTCGTGGTTCACGCTATCTGGGTGTCCCTCCACAAGGGAAAAGATGAGACACTATCTTGAGACAATGAACGCGCACTCGTGTGCGACCATCGCAAAACACGCATGGATGTGATGTGAACAACGGCTGGAGCTGCAGACAAAAGTCGAACTGCCGTTGGAGATGGCCTGCGTCCATGGCGGGCAAAGAGGACGAGATGAGACAGATGAGCTCGGCCAGAACGAGAGCTCATGACAAAAGCGCGGTCAGCGGACATGCTTGGAGACGGATGGGGTCGGACAGGGAGGATACGTAGGGATCGGGGCCGAGCAGGAGGACGACAGGAGCTCGGGCTCATGCCGGAGGCGACGACGGGGCAGGAGCTTCCGGTGGAAAGCAAGGAGGAGGACAGCTGCCGACCAGAGCTAGAGACCGGGTTCTCGTGGAGGAGGAGGAGGATGACATCTTGGAGGCAGGAGACGGGGCCGCGAGTTCGAGTATGACGACTACCGAGGCGGCGAACCGCGCAAGAGGACGACCATGGCAGCAGCACTGACGGAGGCGAGGGAACGAGAAGCTCGGGGTCACGGTCGTCCGCGTGGAAAAATAGGGAACATCAATGGCTATCGACGACCGTGCAAGATCTAGGAGACGGCGGGACCAGGGAGCGGAGGGAGGCCCGTGACACTCGAGTTGGGGGCGACGGTAGAGAGAGTGATATGGACATAATAGAGGTCCATGAAGATTATTTATGCTTGAATTGGAAGGAAATACTAAGTCTCATTGATGATTATCTAAAGGTGAATTCTTTCTTATTATTAAATATTGTTTGTGGTTATAAGAATGTTATACTACCTAAGCCATGTTATTATTTATTAGCAAGGTTATTGTTAACACAAACATGGATGGAGGATGATCTCAAGATGAGCTGGAAAGAAATAGGTGGCTGATGGGAAACAAGCTTACAAGTGTTGATAAACAATCAAAGCCATGGTAAAAACAATTGTTATTTATCAAGACATGGGGATAGGTGCCTCCACCAAGTCAAATGCACCATACAAAGCCTATTTTCGAATAGGTATGGCTTGTATGCCATATTGGGCCGAATCCATGTTGTGTGGGTCGGTTTGTATCCATGTGTGAGTCCAATTAGGAGTCCTAGTCCAATAGGGTAAGGGTGCTTGCACAAGGGCTCCCTTGTGGCCGCACCACCCCTCTCTTATACCCCTCCTACGAGTTGAGGAAAGGGAGACCAAGTTTAAGATAAACCCTAGATTTTCTAGATTGAACCATGTTCATCTGAAAGTTATGCCCGCCTTGTTGGTGATTTTACTCAAGTCAAAGTTGCGTGATATCTTGTTATTCCATCTGGGAATAGGGGGATACAGGACCACTCGTGATCTTTGATTACGTGTGCAAGAGTGTGTAGTTGAGAATATCCAAAGGGATTGGTTGTTGTTGCATTGGCATCAAGGGTCATCCAAGTGAGAGGTCTCAGTGTAGCACTAGTTATCACAAAATCCAGGAAATATAAAAAGAGTGAGAGAGAGTTCATCGAGAAGATCAGGCCACCCCATATCAGAGAGCAACAGTGAGGAGTGAGAGAAGCAGAGAAGAAGAGAGAGGAGCGGTGCGTACGGTGTGTGGGGAGTGATACGTCCATTTTGCATCACTATTTTATATCATAATTTTCTGTTATTAATTGATATATTTCATTTTATGATGCATCCCTTATGTTATTTTATCTTATTTTGCATGTTTCATAACTTTTGGATAATAAACACCGGGACCAGAAATCTGATGGTAAAAGCACCGTCGAGATACCAGATTTCAGAAGATCAGAAGAAGAAGAGGGACACCGGGGGTATCTTAGAAGTTCAGAGGAGGAGTCCAGCCATAAGGGGAGCCAGAGGGGGGCCACCACGGGCCCACACCATGAGGTGGCGCGTCCCCTGGCCGCGCCACCAGGTGGTGTGGCCACCCTGGCCCACCTCTGGTGGAGGTCTTTCGCGTACTTGGCCCCCAGGGAACCCTCAGCCTCATACCATCATCGAAGAATTATTCCTCCGCCGTCTCGGGGCGGAAAACACCGGAGAGAGAAAAGCTCTATGGCAGGGAGAAATCTGAAGGGGAAATTCCTCTCCGGAGAGTGGAAATCACCGCAATCGTCACCATCATCACTCCGGGCATCATCAAGATCGTCATCATCACCATCACCACCAGCACCATCACCCTCATCATCCTCTGTCATCCCTCTATAACAATTACGGGCCTCTATCGTTGTTTTACATTAGATGTCTCTCCCTGTGTGGATTACTTGTTAGTAGTTGATGCTTGTGAGATTTATCGGTGTTTGCACTTTATGACCAGATTGTTATCATCCATTATATCACCTCTGATTATGATCCATATGATGTCTTGTGAGTAGTTCGTGTTGTTCTTGAGGACATGGGAGAAGTCAAGTTGTTAGTAGTGAAGTAATGGTGAGTCATATTTAATGGTTTGATATTTAAGTTGTGGTGTTATTCTTCTTGTGGTGTCATGTGAACGTCGACTACATGATACTTCACCATTTATGGGCCTAGGGGAATGCATCGTGTATTTGCCTACTAATTGTGTGGTTGCCAGAGTGACAGAAACCTAAACCTCCATTAGGAAACCATTACACGAGGGAGCGTAGGATCCCGGAGTTTAAGGCTGTGGTTAGATTTATTTCTTAATTACTTTTTTGTAGTTGCGGATGCTTGCAAGGGGTTTAATCACAAGTATGCATTAGTCTTGTATGGGACGGTACATTAGCATAGGTTCACCCACACAATACTTATCAAAACATAGAGATTATTCAGCGGCATGGAACAAAAGCACTTGACAAAAACCTCCCGTGTGTCCTCGAGAACGTTTGTTAATCATAAGTAAACCCATCGGCTTGTCCTTTGCTGAAGAAAGGATTGGGCCACTTGCTGCAATTATTATTACTGCATTTCATTTACTCGTACCTTATTTATCTGCAATATCAAAACCCCTACAAATCTATTTTTCAGTATTTACAGTTATTCCTTCATCGAAACTGCTTGTCAACACCTTCTGCTCCTCGTTGGGTTCGACACTCTTATTTATCGAAAGTACTATGATACACCCCCTATACTTGTGGGTCATCAAGACTATTTTCTGGCGCCGTTGCAGGGGAGTGAAGCGCTATTGGGAAGTGGAATTGATAAAGGAAGCTTCTGCTGTAACTGTTGTTTTATTACTGTTTACTGCTTTATTACACTATGTTTGGATCTCCTTTTGAGTCCTTATTTGCGAGCACTGCTGCCACTGCTAGGGTAGTAAGTGACCCACCGCCTGATGATTTGGATGCTTATAAATACCAATAAAGATTGTTAAACATGTTATGAATAACTGATATCCAGGTCATGGAACTGTCCATCCTGGTGATCATTTGCTCGTTTTACATGAATTATGCGAGTTGTTCAAGTGTGCAGGTATTACAATGGGCCAAGTGAAGAGGAAATTATTCTCTGTATCATTGAAAAGCCGAGCTGCTGAATGGTTCAAGCTGCTGAAAATAGCCAAACTATTGGATGGGAGGAAATTGTGCCTCTCTTTTATTCTAAATTCTATCCTCCCAGTGAAATTCATAGAGATCGGAATTATATATATAATTTTTGGCCTCATGACAGAGAGAGTATTACCAAATCATAGGGTAGATTGAAGTTACTAATGCTCAAATGCCCCATTCATGAGCTCCCCAATAATATTGTTATTAATAATTTCTATGCAAGGCTTTCTCTTCATGATAAGGATTTATTGGATGCTTCTTGTTCTGGATCATTTACACGTATGAAGGATGAAGCTAAATGGGATCTTCTTGACCGTATTCGAGAAAACACCGAAGGAGGGGAGAATGACAAAGGTAGAAAGTCAGGTATAAACTATGATTATGAATGCATTAAAACTTTTATGTCATCCGATGATTTTCATAATGTTAGTATTGTTTATGGTCTTGATTCTCAAGTTGCTGCAAGCTTATATAAGGCTTTTGCTTCTTATATTGATATTCCCAAAAAGGAATGGGATAAGTACCATGCACCTTATAAAGATACTGTTGATTGTGTTCCTGCTAGAGATATAGAAGTTCATACCGTTGATTCTATTGTGCCTGAACCTTATATTGAGAAAATGCCTTTCCCTGTAAGGTAAAAGAACATTCTATGTTAGCTAGTGTGGTTAATAAAAGTGCAAGGAAACCTGTAGAACCCAAGGAAAAAATAACTGTAGAACCTACAGTAGCAATAGTAAAGGACCTTTTTTCCGAAAATGTAGAAGAGGGACACATTATATTTTCTGAAGATGCTTCTAATATTGTCTCTCATCCTAGTAAATCTAGGAAACCTAGTGTTCCTGTGCTATCTGTTAGGATAGGTGATCATTGCTATTATGGTTTGTGTGATATTGGTGCTAGTTCTAGTGCTATTCCTTATGAGCTTTATAGAGAAATCATTCATGAAATTGGTTCTTGTGAACTTGAAGACATTGATGTGATTATTTAACTTGCTAATAGGGAAACTATTTCTCCGATTGGTATTGTTAGAGATGTGGAGGTCTTATGTGGTAAAACTAAATATCCTGCTGATTTTCTAGTACTAGGCACTTCCGCTAGTGATACTTGTCCTATTATATTTGGTAGACCTTTCTTAAACACTTGTGGTGCTGTTATAGATTGTAGAAAGGAGAAAATCCTTACAAAGTTTGATGGGGAGTCTTATGAATTTAATTTCTCCAAATTTGCTAAAGCACCTTATGAAACTGAATTACCTAATGAGAATTATAGAGTTGAACAATTGGATGCTAGTGCCCTTGCTCCTAACAATCCTTTGCAGCAATACATGGAAGACCACGAAAGTGATGTCTTTATGAAAGAAAGAAATGAAATTGACGAGATTTTCCTACATCAGCCAGTGATGTTGAAACATAATTTACATCAGAAATACTTGGGTACCACATTACCACCCAAGGAGGATCATGTTTTTGATTTAAAGCCTTTGCCTGACAATCTTAAATATGCTCATATTGATGATAAGAAATTATATCCTGTTATTATTAGTTCTAAACTTTCTGGTAAAGAAGAGGAGATATTATTGGGAATATTGAGGAAACATAGATGTGCTATTGGTTATACTCTTGATGATTTGAAGGGGATTTCTCCTGCTATATGTCAGCATGCTATTAATATTGAACCTGGTGCAAAGCTAGTTGTTGAACATCAACGCCGTTTAAACCCTAAGATGAAGGATGTGGTAAGAAATGAGGTATTGAAACTCCTTGATGCTGGTATTATTTGTCCTATTGCTGATAGTAGATGGGTTAGTCATGTGCATTGTGTCCCTAAGAAAGGAGGGATGACTGTTGTGCCAAATGAAAATAATTAACTTATTCCTTAAAGAGTAGTGGTTGGTTATAGGATGTGTATTGATTTTAGGAAAGGTAATAAGGTTACTAAGAAAGATCATTATCCTCTGCCTTTTATTGATCAAATGTTAGAGAGGTTGTCTAAGAAAAATCATTTCTGCTTTCTTGATGGTTATTCTGGGTTCTCTCAAATTGCTGTTACAAAGCCTGATCAAGAGAAAACAACTTCCACTTGTCCTTTTTGAACCTATGCTTATAGACGTATGCCTTTTGGTTTATGTAATGCTCCTGCTACTTTTCAAAGATGCATGTCTGCTATCTTTCATGGTTTTTGTGAAGAAATTGTGGAAGTCTTCATGGACGATTTCTCTGTCTATGGAACTTCTTTTGATAATTGTTTGCAGAATCTTGATAATGTCTTACAGAGATGTGAGGAGACTAATCTTGTTCTTAATTGGGAGAAATGTCATTTTATGGTTAATGAAGAAATTGTTCTTGGACATAAAATTTCTGAAAGAGGTATTGAAGTTGATAGAGCTAAAGTTGAAGCTATTGAGAAAATGCCCTGTCACAGGGATGTCAAAGGTAGTATTCTTGGTCATGCTGGTATCTATAGAAGGTTTATTAAAGATTTCTCTAAAATATCAAATCCTCTTACTAATCTTCTTCAAAAAGATGTACCTTTTGTTTTTGATGAAGATTGTAAACAAGCTTTTGAAATTTTAAAGAAGGATTTAATATCTGCCCCTATTGTTTAACCCCCTGATTGGAATTTACCGTTTGAAATGACGTGTGGTGCTAGTGATTATGCTGTAGGTGCTTGATGTTCCATGTTGTTTTCATGTTGTTTCCCGCATGTTTTCCTTACACTTTATGTAATTTTTATCGATTTCCCGGGACTAACCTATTGACAAGATGCCACAGAGCCAGTTCCTGTTTTCTGCTGTTTTTAGTTTCAGAAAAGTTGTTCTGGAAATATTCTCGGAATTGGACGATTCGAAAGCCAGAAGTCTTAGAAGTCCCGGAAGCATCCAGAAGTCCCAAAGAGCCCCGGAGGGGCCCACAGGGTGGCCACACCATAGGGTGGCGCCACCACCCCTGGCCACGCTACCTGGTGGTGTGGGCCCCCTGACCACCCCCCGACATCACCCTTTCGCCCATATATACCCCACGAGGCATAAACCCTAGAAGAATCAACCTTTTCCACAAAATACATCCGTAGCTCCGCTTCCACCACCGACAAGTTTCGGGGGAAAAATCTCTGTTCTGGCACCCTGCCGGGACGGGGAAGTGCCCCCGGAACCATCTCCATCGACTCCACCGCCATCTCCATCGCCGTTGCTGTCTCCTATGATGAGGAGGGATTAGTTCTCCCTCGAGGCTGAGGGCTCTACGGTAGCTATGTGGTTCATCTCTCTCTCCCATGATGTGATCTATATGTGATCGTGAGCTTTGTAATCTAGTTGAATAAGTAGATGTTACTCTTAATATTGTGCTACTCAAGTGTTTTATTAATATGAACTTTGGAGTCACCTTGTCCCGCGGTGTGAAGGTGACAGTGTGCACATCGTGTGTGTCTCGTCTATGAATTGTGGTGTTTGTCTAGTACCTTCTAGGGCGCTCATAGTGACAGCGTGGGGTTAACTAGACATGGGAATGCTTACTTTAAGGAATGCTTTTTGCAACCCTACGCAATAATTAGTGTTTGTTATCCAACCGGAGAGGGTTAAGAGTAGCATAGTGAAGAGAAGATATTTAGTTATTCAATTATGTGATCATTGTTGAGAGTGTCCACTAGTGAAAGTAGGATCCCTAGGCCTTGTTTCCAAGCATTGAAACACCGTTTTCCGCCTGTTCTGCTACATGTTTGCTTGCTTCCATATTTATTTCAGCTTGCTATTATTACTGATAACCATCCATATTACTCGCATTTCACTATCTATTCGCCGAACTATTGCACCTATATACCTGACAAGTATATTGGGTGTGTTGGGGACACAAGAGACTTCTTGTATCTTAATTGCAGGGTTGCTTGAGAGGGATATCTTTGACCTCTACCTCCCTGAGTTCGATAAACCTTGGGTGATCCACTTAAGGGAAACTTGATGCTGTTCTACAAACCTCTGCACTTGGAGGCCCAACACTGTCTACAAGAATAGAAGAGTGCGTAGACATCAAGCTCTTTTCTGGCGCCGTTGCCGGGGAGGTAAGGTAAAAGGTACCCACATCCTCGGGTGTGAGTGCTCGGAGTTATTTCCTTTAGATTCTGCAATTATATCTTTTTGTTTCTTGTTTTTATTTTCACTAGTTAGGATTATTTTTACTTGTTACTTGTTTGTATCTTTATGCTTAAATGGAAAACAACAAAAATATGAGAGAGCTTTATAATCTTTATCTTAAAAAACCTATGGAGCTTTATTTGCATGCTAATAGTAATATTATTAGTATGAATTCTTTGCACCCCATCATTCCTAATTCCAGGGAAAAGTCTAAGCTTGGGGAAGCTAGTTTTTCCGATCTTTTTAGTTTTCCAGCTTTAGAGGAGAAAATTTGCTCTGATGATACTTTACCTCCCATATGTGATAAACCTAATGATGCTTGTGATATTTTAAATCCTCCTATTGAAAGCATTCCTTTTAAAATACCCAAGAAAATTGTTGAACTTGTCATGGATAACCGTTATTTTGGAGATGGAACTGTCCATTCTAGTGATCATTTACACTTTATGCATGAATTATGCAAGTTATTCAAGTGTGCATGTATCTCAACGGACCAAGTTAATAGGAGGCTATTCCCTTTGTCACTTAAGGACAAAGCAAGGGAGTGGTATGAACTACTAGATGATCCTCATCATTTGGAGTGGATGGAACTTGAATCTCTCTTCTACTCTAAATTTTATCCTTCTCATGAACTATATTTAGATAGGAATTACATTTATAATTTTTGGCCTCATGATGGAGAAAGCATTGCCCAAGCTTGGAGAAGACTGAAAACATTAATACTAAAATGTCCTAACCATGAGCTTCCTAAGGAAATAATTGTTACTAATTTTTATGCAAGGCTTTCAGGACCTTGGAAGGATTATCTAGATGCCTGTTCAGAGGGTTCTTTTTGTAGTAAGAAGGTTGAAGATAAGTGGGATCTTCTTGAGATAATTCAAATCAATAGTGAAGATTGGAATAACAACAAAGGTAAAGAATCAGGCATAAACTATGCGTATGATTGCATTAAGACTTTTGCTGAAACTGCTGATTTTCATGAGCTTAATGCTAAATATGGTCTTGATCCTCAAATAGCTGTCGGTTGGTATAGATCCTTTGCTTCTTATATTAATCTTCCTAAAAATGGGGACATATATCATGAACCTTATAAAGACACTTGCATGAAAAATGAAATTGTTATTGATGATTGCAATAAACATGCTCAAACTTCTGAAAGTACTATTTCTTATAAGCATGTTAATTTTTGTGGAGCACTTAGACCTTGTGAAAAGAATAAAATCAAAGAAGAATATTGTATCCATCATAGGAATGAAAAAACTAGAATGTGGGATAGGGCTCTAAATGATCTCGGTGAAAAAGTTTGTGCCCTCTATCCTTTTATTTGTGAACTTTACTGTAAAGTGGGTCATTTTAATTTTCAATGCTCAAGCCATGATAGTAGCCTTTCGAATCCTATGAGTACTGCAAGTTTGTATTGTGATGACATGATCACCCCTAATGAGCATGACGAACGTACATTATTTTTGGGCTGTGAAGAGTTATTAAGAAAAACTTCTTGGATTGATATGAGTGCTTTTGATATGAATAGTGTCTTGCATGAATGCCATCTTTATTGTGTTGAAAATTACCATGAAAATACTTACATACAAAATATTCTAAAAGAGGACACTTTACCAAAATATGACAGGACCAATATGAGTTTTGTTCTTATTAATGAGGAGGAGGAATCCTCCAAAGTTGTTTCTATTGTTTTTGACAGTAAACCAGGGTATGTGGAGAAGCTTCCTTTTAAGCCTCTCCCTCCTAAAGAGGGGAAGAAGAAGAAAAAAAAGAGGACTAAAAGGAGAGAGGTAACGGTATCTCTGCCTAATCATGTTGCTCATATTACAGCTTTTGCTGATGAGTCTAAACTCGATGATTTTCTATGCCTGTTATTTATGAAAGTGATCATGATTGGGAGAAACACACTTCTTTTGGTATTGAAAATCTGTTTGGTACCAATTCTGAAAACGATGATATTAATAATTGTTGTACTATTAGTACTATCCAAGCTCCTTCCAATGATAATATAGAAAGCTCTAAACTTGTGGATGATGTGTTTGAAAATCCCTTTGCTATTAATAATTATATGCTCGATACATCTCCTCCTAGTAAAAATGATGATATGTTTACAAATGAAAGCCTTTTGGAAGAAAACTATTTTATTGCTTGTGATGTGTAACATCCCTGATTTTTGGAAAGTCCAAAAATCACTAAAAATTGAAACTTTTTGTTTTCATGTTATGCAAGTCATCAAAAACCAAATAAGATGCAAGAAACAAAAGGAAACAATACATAACTCAATGAAAATTGAAATTAAGAATCCATTATACCTCTATTCCATAAACCCTAAAACCCTCTCAAATGAATTTTCTCACATAAAGAAAACCATTTTATCTTTAGCAAACTTTATTACATAAAAGATTTTCAATTCAAATATTACCCTGAAATTATTTTATGGCAACAACAATAAAAGATTTATAACCCTTAATGAAGTCCTAAGCCTCAAAAAAATAATTGATGAGAATAAAATGTTTTAATAATAACTTTTAGTTGTTTTTCCAAGTTTTAAACATGAAGGGGTGAAAATGAAATGCATTTCTTTGAAAATAACATAACAAAAGGTTTTGAAAACAATATTATGACTTGTGGTTTTATTCTAAATTTTATTGATCAACAATAATAATTAATTAATATAAACTAATAAAATAACATTAAGTTACTATTAGTAAATCCTTCATATCCTTAAATTATAAAATGTGAAAATAGTTTTAAAATGTCTCTCCAAAAATAATATATGACATGTAAAATGCCTTTGAAATTTTATTTAGATAATAACATCAATTTATTATTTTCTATATTTTAAAATGGCCTTAAAGTACTATTAGTGTTTTATTTATATTTCAAAATATAAAATTGTGAAAAACAAGATGAAATAACTTTCAAAATTATGTTTTCAACATTTATAATGTCACAAAAATTTAAATTGACCAATAACCATGTTTTATAAATTTTTAAATTAAAAATCACATTAAGTAAGTATTAAGAAATTATTCAAATTTCCAAAATTTCAAAAATAAAATATGTTGAAAAGTTTACAAAAATGGTTTTGTTTGAAAGTATTTGAAATTTCAAGATTTTAGAATTTAGATTCATGTCATTTGGATAATTAAAACAGAAGTTATGATTTAATTAAATAAACAGAAATAAAAAGAAAAATAAAAAAAGAGGGATGACGTCATCGTCTTCAACCCTGGAAACGGCTGAAAACTGCCGATTTCAATGCTTTGATTCCGCGAGAATTAAGACCGGATTCATTGCCCCGTTTCCTCCTCCTTATAGCCCTGCCTTTCCTCCTTGTTTCCCCTCTGGATTCAAAGAAAATCTTGCCCCCTCTCGGTCGAATTTACTCGCCGGAGTTCTTCGTAGCCGCCACCGTCCCCGCGCGATTCCGGCAAAGGTGATGACCAAGCTCCGCCCCTATCTGTCCCTTTGGACTCCCCAGGACCTGGCGCACCCTCTCATTGCTTCCTTCTGTTTTTGCATGCAGTAGAACCGCGGCGCCATCCTCTTCCGAGAGTCACCGGAGAGGACCTCGCCTATGTCCGCTCGCCGTCACCGCTGCATAGCCCGTGGAGCCTCCGCGTCGTCTCCATCGAGCTTGCCATGAAGCGCCGCCCCCGTCGTCTACTCCGGAAGGTCCAGAAACCACCGGAGTGGCGCCACCGTCCAGGCCCGAGCCCCTCCGCCGCTTTCTCCATTGCCTCCGGTGACCACGAGGGCCACCGCCGGTGAGCTCCCCTCCCCCTTTTAATTTCTACCCTTGGATCTGCATCGTACGCACGGGATTAAAACCCGAAGCGGTACGCAGCCCCCACCCCTGGATCTGGATCTAACGATCCAGATCAAATCACTTATCCACGTCAGCGTGTGCCACGCAGCAGCCCAGTCATCAGCCTCGCCCAATCAGGATCAGCCACGTGGCCCAGCCTTATTTGAATTTTTCTCCCGCTGGAATTAATTGGCAACTTTGCAGAAACACCCCTGCAACTTCAAACCATCATATCTTTTCAACCACTTGGCCAAATTTAGCAATCTTGGACTTTTTGAAAAGCCCTTGACATCTAGAAACTTTTGGAACTGGCCAAATTCAAATTTGACAAACTTAAATTTGTTCAAATTCAAATATGCTTGTTTGATGAAATTTGGCATAATTCAAATTCCACAAATCCAAAAATTGCAAATAAAATATATTTGGAAACCTTAGGATGTGTACTTTCATATCCTCTGTCCCAAAATAATATTTGAACAAATTAAAATTGAATTTAGAATTTAGTTGTCTATTTTAGTATTTTTGACATAGATTAATTTCTATAAATATTTTCAATATAGTTCCTTTTGCAAAATTGTTCCATTTGACAACCTTGGACCAGAAAAACCTTGCCCAACCATTTTGGACACCCTTGGACCATGACCATGTATTTTAGCCAAAAATCCATCATAGTAGTCCATCTAGTTATCATGTCTTAGATTTTGTTTCTATTTCTTTCTACCATTGTTTGTTGTGGCCATTTTTGGGATCCAAGACCAAGTCCCTAAAATTACCAAGTAGTGAACCTCAAACACTAGCACCTTAGTATTCTATCTACTTCTCCATTCCCCTATTCTTGCTTCAAGAAATCATCAAGTTAGCAAAATGGAGATCAAGACTCAAGCACAAGAAGAAAACTTCATTTTCAACCTGGTGGCAACATGAAGAGCTACAAGGAAGATTAATGAAGAAGTTTTGAAGATAAGACTTAGACTCCACAGCAACTAGAAGCAACTCAAGAAGTACAAGTGTGAAGAAATTCAGAAGAAAACACCTCCCTCTCTCTTTCTATCCTTCTTCTTCTTTTCTAATTGACTTAGTGGTATTTGTGCCCATCCCATACCCAAACCAATTAGTGAAGTGAAAGCCCAGAAGAATTTATCAAGACCAAGAGAAGAAATCCATCCAAGGAACAAGACTACAATAGAAGCATGAAGATGATCTTCAAGAAGACAAGCATGTGAAGACTAGAAGCAATCCATACAAGTTGAAGAATAACAAGTATTTTTTTTGTCCAACCATTGACCCAAATGGAAAACCCAAGACTTAGTAATATTTTTTCCCTTTGATGATGAAGTTAGTAGACCTACCCTAACGACAATGGAAAATACTAACATAGTCACTTAAATATTTTTGAAGGTGAATATGACCAAGTGTTTGCATGTATTACTTTAGTTGAAGAAGTAATATGTTTATACTTGGTGAACTCTTGGAACTTCCTCGACAAGTATGGTTATAATAAAGTTTGATCACTACAAACTCAACCTAGTCCATCCCAAGTAAACCCTTGGAAACTCCTTAACAATGTATTGACCATTATAGAATGAATCTTTCAAAACTCAAACCTAGACCTTGTCCTAACCAACTTGGTTAAGCCCCCTTGATATGTTAGTTGCTATGTATGTTTTCTACACTTGTATGTTTGTTTGTTAGGATGCTTGTTTATTTGGTTTTGTGTTGTCAATGAATAGATTGTACGGAGAGCAACGATATTTTGTGAAGAGAGTGTGATATCTTCACCAACTTCCACAAGGCAAGTAACACACCATCAACTACCCATTATTTTATATATGCATTAGTTGATTTTGAGTAGTATGCATGATAGGAAATTTTAATAAGTTATATTATGCTATGCTATATCCTAGTAGTGTGTAGCCATCCTTATACCTTGTTATTTTGATACCTTGGTACTTATTTAGATGCTTTGCCATGCTACACAATTTGTTTTACTAGATGTTGAGGAAAAATTCTAAGTATAACTAATGAATGAACCACCTGGGTGGAAGTGGTAAGACTGGTTTATGTTGAGTGTTGCCTCAGGGCCCTTGTCTAAAGGGTTATTCCACTTGAGGTTGTCACTTGAGGATTGCCACCCAGGAACAAAGAGATTACTATGTCCCTCTAAATCTAGTAGCTTCCCGTGCAGCCTTTTGACATATGGGCTCTGTCTTGATCAACTAAGTTGTGAGCGTTCAGCCCAGGCTTGACTAGCAGATGTAGCAAAATTATAGGTGGAACGGTCTTGCCGGTGGGTTTGGACTTCTTCTTCTGAAAGATCTCGTCTCAATTCTCTCCTTTCCATGATGCTCTCCGGGTGTATAGGATGTTTGGGCTAATTGAAGACAAAGGGTGAAAGTGCACAACCTGTGCAGAGTCAACAAACTAAGATCTTAGCCGTGTCCCCGGTTATGGACAACTATGAGCAGCTGGACAAGGATTGACGGAAGAATCTCATCACCAATTTCAATAAGTAAAATTTTGACCAAGTGAAGAGTATTGTGGTGCTTGGATCTTAATCCAATGTTGCCACCCCTTTTGAAAAGAAAAGTTTGTTTTACAAAAGTGATAGGAGAAAACTAGCTTTATGCAAACTTAGCCAAAACTCCACTCAGCCAAATAAGCATGTAGTATTAGTCTTGCCATTTATATCCACCATAGTGTTACTTGCCAATACATTAAATTGTATTGACTCCCTTGTGGCTGCATATTCCATATTGCAGATGTTTCTGAAGACGAGTGAGGATTTCGTTTAGGATCTCGAGACTATCGCCAACATGTTTTGCCTGTGGTACATGAAGAAGATGGGCTCAATGTTGTACTATGTTTTCCGCTGTATTTCTTTGTTTTCTGCTAGTCTTCTAAGACTATGCAAGTTGTAATCCTATTTTGTAAAGACTGGATCATGCGATGTAATAGAATTTGATGCATTTGCATGATATTTCATTTTGTACTGTGGTGCTAGCAATTGATCCAGGGACTAGCACAATAACACAGGTATTCCATCTTTATTAAAAGTTGGGATGCTACAAAATGGTATCAGAGCATTGTGTTGCCTGTAGAATTCGAGACCCTTAGGTTTCGAAGCCATTTTTGATCATGTTATTATCTCCTTAGAGTATTTTGGATCCTAGCGGCATAGTGAGATGAAGCGGCCCGGACAACTTTACGTGTCCACGGAGACGAGACCGTTCCCTGATTGGCTAGCGGGTGCCAGTATCTCTCACTATAGTGAATATCCAATTTGCAACAAGTTGTTAATAACCCCTTGATCACCCTAGGATTGAAAACTTTCTATGTTCAAACTTTCTAGAAAACAAAACAATCATCTTAATCTTTCTCATATCCTCTCATCTACTATTCACCTTCAAAATTTTCTAGATGACCTACTTCATGAATACCATCAAGGCAAGATTGTTGATGACCATACCAAGAAGTGCAAGGAGTATTTTCACCACATGAACTCAAGATTTTTGAAGAATTTGAAGAAAAACATAGACTTCCCAACAATCAAGAACACCTCAAGACATGGAGAGAAGAATATGAAGAAAAGCTCAAGAAGATATAGATGAGACCACCAATCTAGTTACTTGGTTAGAACAACGTTAACGTGTTAGTGTATTGATCATACCAATGAGTGTGGTATGACAATATTAGTTTGTTTTCAAAAACCTTGTTGTTTGGTGTGAATATTGTTTGTTAGATGTTGTTTGCAAGATGAGTTTCCTTGATCTTATGTGTTGGGGTAGGAATTTATTTAGATCCTTTCTAACCTCTACTCATCTTCCCTAAAACCTTAAAACAGATGTCTAGCCAGAATGCCAACAACCCGGAGAACTCAATAGCAATGCAGATGCTACTAGAAGCTCAAACTCAGCTGATACAACTCATGACCCAGAACCAAGCAAGCAACCCCAATATGGAGTTAACACCAGGAATGCAACAAGTGTTAGATACCCAATCCCAGATAGTGCACATGATGTCCCAAAACATGACCAATAGTGGAAACCATCAACCCTTGGTAACTAGAGATAACCAGGAGACAGAAGAAGAAATGTTTTCAACACTCAAAGCCTGCAAATCTTGTGGAGAGATATGACACTATTCCAAAGATTGTCCTGATGAGTGGCCCCATGGTGATGCAAACAACTCAACTGAAAGATACTTCACTCAAGTTACCTGCTTTCTGTGTGAAGGAACAACACATGTTCCAACACAATGTCCACTTTACCCCATGGTACAACAAGTTGGACAACAAGCCAAAATGGAAATGCTTAGTGCAATCCAAGAGAACTTAGGAAAACCAGAAGTGAAGGGAAAACGCAAGCTGGATACTTTTCAGATGGACCATGTCAAGATGGATACTGGAGCCAAGACTACACCACATCCATATTCATCCAAACACTCCACCAAGAATTGCTATTCTTGTGAAGAAGATGGACATTTATCTAGAAATTGTCCCAACAAGAAACCCAGACCTTCAACCAACATAGTTGAGTATACTGGGCAACAGTATGAAGATATGATGGCCAATTTAACTCCACCAAGGAAGAAGAAGAAACTTCAGAAGAACCCCAATCCTGTCTATAGAGACATCAGCCAAGTGACTTGCTTCAAATGCAGAGATAAAGGACACTATGCAAATGGATGCCCTCAAAGGGAGAAGGAAGGAATCATGACTTTCTGAAAGAAGGAATCTTAGGCGAAGCTTCATGTTGAAAATAAATTTATTTTCCCTAGAAGTTCTTCCAGTATAATAAACCACAATGAATGTCTGAGAAATATGTTCCCATTATAATGATATGATGTTGTGAAATCCTCTCAACTTGATCCTTTGATTGACCCAAAGAGTGACCCTCAGTGTCAAAGGTAGTCCAACATACCTATGTTGGTCTACACCTCTACCACAAAGGAAAGTTCTACTCAAGCCAATCTCAAATCAATCTACACTCCAATCTAATGAAATTAGACTACCCACAAAAGTTTCTTTTTAAGGGTGGTAGCCACCAAGTTTGTTCTGGAACCCAGTTACCCAATCTTTCTTTCTAACCTTCCCAAATCTCGGGACGAGATTTCTTTTAAGGGTGGTAGTCTGTAACATCCCTGATTTTTGGAAAGTCCAAAAATCACTAAAAATTGAAACTTTTTGTTTTCATGTTATGCAAGTCATCAAAAACCAAATAAGATGCAAGAAACAAAAGGAAACAATACATAACTCAATGAAAATTGAAATTAAGAATCCATTATACCTCTATTCCATAAACCCTAAAACCCTCTCAAATGAATTTTCTCACATAAAGAAAACCATTTTATCTTTAGCAAACTTTATTACATAAAATATTTTCAATTCAAATATTACACTGAAATTATTTTATGGCAACAACAATAAAAGATTTATAACCCTTAATGAAGTCCTAAGCCTCAAAAAAATATTTGATGAGAATAAAATGTTTTAATAATAACTTTTAGTTGTTTTTCCAAGTTTTAAACATGAAGGGGTGAAAATGAAATGAATTGCTTTGAAAATAACATAACAAAAGGTTTTGAAAACAATATTATGACTTGTGGTTTTATTCTAAATTTTATTGATCAACAACAATAATTAATTAATATAAACTAATAAAATAACATTAAGTTACTATTAGTAAATCCTTCATATCCTAAAATTATAAAATGTGAAAATAGTTTTAAAATGTCTCTCCAAAAATAATATATGACATGTAAAATGCCTTTGAAATTTTATTTAGATAATAACATCAATTTATTATTTTCTAAATTTTAAAATGGCCTTAAAGTATTATTAGTGTTTTATTTATATTTCAAAATATAAAATTGTGAAAAACAAGATGAAATAACTTTCAAAATTATGTTTTCAACATTTATAATGTCACAAAAATTTAAATTGACCAATATCCATGTTTTATAAATTTTTAAATTAAAAATCACATTAAGTAAGTATTAAGGAATTATTCAAATTTCAAAAATAAAATATGTTGAAAAGTTTACAAAAATGGTTTTGTTTGAAAGTATTTGAAATTTCAAGATTTTAGAATTTAGTTTCATGTCATTTGGATAATTAAAACAGAAGTTATGATTTAATTAAATAAACAGAAATAAAAAGAAAAATAAAAAAAGAGGGATGACGTCATCCCGACGTCATCGTCTTCAACCCTGGAAACGGCTGAAAACTGCCGATTTCAATGCTTTGATTCCGCGAGAATTAAGACCGGATTCATTGCCCCGTTTCCTCCTCCTTATAGCCCTGCCTTTCCTCCCCGTTTTCCCTCTAGATTCAAAGAAAATCTTGCCCCCTCTCGGCCGAATTTACTCGCCGGAGTTCTTCGTAGCCGCCACCGTCCCCGCGCAATTCCGGCAAAGGTGATGACCAAGCTCCGCCCCTATCAGTCCCTCTGGACTCCCCAGGACCTGGCGCACCCTCTCATGGCTTCCTTCTGTTTTTGCATGGAGTAGAACCGCGGCGCCATCCTCTTCCGAGAGGCACCGGAGAGGACCTCGCCTATGTCCGCTCGCCGTCACCGCTGCATAGCCCGTGGAGCCTCCGCGTCGTCTCCATCGAGCTTGCCGTGAAGCGCCGCCCCCCGTCGTCTACTCCGAAAGGTCCAGAAACCACCGGAGTGGCGCCACCGTCCAGGCCCGAGCCCCTCCGCCGCTTTCTCCATTGCCTCCGGTGACCACGAGGGCCACCGCCAGTGAGCTCCCCTCCCCCTTTTAATTTCTACCCTTGGATCTGCATCGTATGCACGGGATTAAAACCCGAAGCGGTACGCAGCCCCCACCCCTGGATCTGGATCTAACGATCCAGATCAAATCACTTATCCACGTCAGCGTGTGCCACGCAGCAGCCCAGTCATCAGCCTCGCCCTATCAGGATCAGCCACGTGGCCCAGCCTTATTTGAATTTTTCTCCCGCTGGAATTAATTGGCAACTTTGCAGAAACACCCCTGCAACTTCAAACCATCATATCTTTTCAACCACTTGGCCAAATTTAGCAATCTTGGACTTTTTGAAAAGCCCTTGACATCTAGAAACTTTTGGCACTAGCCAAATTCAAATTTGACAAACTTAAATTTTTTCAAATTCAAATATGCTTGTTTGATGAAATTTGCCATAATTCAAATTCTACAAATCCAAAAATTGCAAATAAAATATATTTGGAAACCTTAGGATGTGTACTTTCATATCCTCTGTCCCAAAATAATATTTGAACAAATTAAAATTGAATTTAGAATTTAGTTGTCTATTTTAGTATTTTTGACATAGATTAATTTCTATAAATATTTTCAATATAGTTCCTTTTTCAAAATTGTTCCATTTGACAACCTTGGACCAGAAAAACCTTGCCCAACCATTTTGGACACCCTTGGACCATGACCATGTATTTTAGCCAAAAATCCATCATAGTAGTCCATCTAGTTATTATGTCTTAGATTTTGTTTCTATTTCTTTCTACCATTGTTTGTTGTGGCCATTTTTGGGATCCAAGACCAAGTCCCTAAAATTACCAAGTAGTGAACCTCAAACACTAGCACCTTAGTATTCTATCTACTTCTCCATTCCCCTATTCTTGCTTCAAGAAATCATCAAGTTAGCAAAATGGAGATCAAGACTCAAGCACAAGAAGAAAACTTCATTTTCAACCTGGTGGCAACATGAAGAGCTACAAGGAAGATCAATGAAGAATTTTTGAAGATAAGACTTAGACTCCACAGCAACTAGAAGCAACTCAAGAAGTACAAGTGTGAAGAATTCAGAAGAAAACACCTCCCTCTCTCTTTCTATCCTTCTTCTTCTTTTCTAATTGACTTAGTGGTATTTGTGCCCATCCCATACCCAAACCAATTAGTGAAGTGAAAGCCCAGAAGAATTTATCAAGACCAAGAGAAGAAATCCATCCAAGGAACAAGACTACAATAGAAGCATGAAGATGATCTTCAAGAAGACAAGCATGTGAAGACTAGAAGCAATCCATACAAGTTGAAGAATAACAAGTATTTTTTTTGTCCAACCATTGACCCAAATGGAAAACCAAAGACTTAGTAATATTTTTTCCCTTTGATGATGAAGTTAGTAGACCTACCCTAACCACAATGGAAAATACTAACATAGTCACTTCAATATTTTTGAAGGTTAATATGACCAAGTGTTTGCATGTATTACTTTACTTGAAGAAGTAATATGTTTATACTTGGTGAACTCTTGGAACTTCCTCGACAAGTATGGTTATAATAAAGTTTGATCACTACAAACTCAACCTAGTCCATCCCAAGTAAACCCTTGGAAACTCCTTAACAATGTATTGAACCATTATAGAATGAATCTTTCAAAACTCAAACCTAGACCTTGTCCTAACCAACTTGGTTAAGCCCCCTTTGATATGTTAGTTGCTATGTATGTTTTCTACACTTGTATGTTTGTTTGTTAGGATGCTTGTTTATTTGGTTTTGTGTTGTCAATGAATATATTGTACGGAGAGCAACGATCTTTTGTGAAGAGAGTGTGATATCTTCACCAACTTCCACAAGGCAAGTAACACACCATCAACTACCCATTATTTTCTATATGCATTAGTTGATTTTGAGTAGTATGCATGATAGGAAATTTTAATAAGTTATATTATGCTATGCTATATCCTAGTAGTGTGTAGCCATCCTTATACCTTGTTATTTTGATACCTTGGTACTTATTTAGATGCTTTGCCATGCTACAAAATTTGTTTTACTAGATGTTGAGGAAAAATTCTAAGTATAACTAATGAATGAACCACCTGGGTGGATGTGGTAAGACTGGTTTATGTTGAGTGTTGCCTTAGGGCCTTTGTCTAAAGGGTTATTCCACTTGAGGTTGTCACTTGAGGATGGCCACCCAGGAACAAAGAGATTACTATGTCCCTCTAAATCTAGTAGCTTCCCGTGCAGCCTTTTGACATATGGGCTCTGTCTTGATCAACTAAGTTGTGAGGGTTCAGCCCAGGCTTGACTAGCAGATGTAGCAAAATTATAGGTGGAACGGTCTTGCCGGTGGGTTTGGACTTCTACTTCTGAAAGATCTCGTCTCAATTCTCTCCTTTTCATGATGCACTCCGGGTGTATAGGATGTTTGGGCTAATTGAAGACAAAGGGTGAAAGTGCACAACCTCTGCAGAGTCAACAAACTAAGATCTTAGCCGTGTCCCCGGTTATGGACAACTATGAGCAGCTGGACAAGGCTTGACGGAAGAATCTCATCACCAATTTCAATAAGTAAAATTTTGACCAAGTGAAGAGTATTGTGGTCCTTGGATCTGAATCCAATGTTGCCACCCCTTTTGAAAAGAAAAGTTTGTTTTACAAAAGTGATAGGAGAAAACTAGCTTTATGCAAACTTAGCCAAACTCCACTCAGCCAAATAAGCATGTAGTATTAGTCTTGCCATTTATATCCACGATAGTGTTACTTGCCAATACATTAAATTGTATTGACTCCCTTGTGGCTGCATATTCCATATTGCAGATGTTTCTGAAGACGAGTGAGGATTTCGTTTAGGATCTCGAGACTATCGCCAACATGTTTTGCCTGTGGCACATGAAGAAGATGGGCTCAATGTTGTACTATGTTTTCCGCTGTATTTCTTTGTTTTCTGCTAGTCTTCTAAGACTATGCAAGTTGTAATCCTATTTTGTAAAGACTGGATCATGCGATGTAATAGAATTTGATGCATTTGCATGATATTTCATTTTGTACTGTGGTGCTAGCAATTGATCCAGGGACTAGCACAATAACACAGGTATTCCATCTTTTTTAAAAGTTGGGATGCTACATGATGATACTATGCCTCCAATATATGATGATTGCAATGATGAATATGACATTTTTAGTCCACCTACTATTGAGGAGAAAATTAATTATGATTTCAATATGCCTCCAGTCTTTGATAATTATTATAAAGAAAATTATAACATAGGCTATAATTACAATCATCCTCATGAAACTTGCCATAATTATGGTGGGATTACCCAAAACCATCTCTTTAATATGCAAATTTTCTATCATATTCGAGTTCTTTATGATAATCCTACTCCCGTTGTTATTAATAAGAATGACTATGCTTATGTGAAGAGTATTAATTCTTTTATGCATGTGGATCCTGATAAGAATGTTTCGTATGATAGTTATATTGTTAATTATATTCATTATGCTATTGAAAGTTATTATGAGAGAGGGAAACATGGTTTTATGCATCTGAACAATATTAAGTTTCCCCTCTTTATGTTGAAATTTTTGAAGTTGCATTTATTTTGTCTTCCTATACTAGTCACTTTGTGCTTTGTTGACTTGTTTTTCTACAAGATTCTTTTCCATAGGAAGTGGGTTAGACTTAAATGTGTTTTATATTTGCTTCTTGATGCTCTCTTATTGTGCTTCAACTCTTATTCTTTTGTGAGCATCTTTTAAAAATCATTGTGCCTAGCTGAAAGACATTAAAGAAAAAGCGCTTCCGGGAGACAACCCGTTTTATTTCTCCGTTTTCAACCCGTTTTCCGTCATTTTCTTTTGTTTTCTTTGCACATGGGTGTTTTCTATTTTCTTAGAAACCCCGCTGTATATTTTCTTTTGTGTCTTTGTTGAGCCAAGTAAAGCCTCTAGTGGAAAGTTGAGACTATATTTCGGATTTCTGCGAAGGAAACAGATATCTGCTGTCCACTGTTAAATTCGTATAAAATCACAGAAAATTCAAAATAACCTGAGTTTTTTTGCGTAATCCTGGCCTATATACGCAACTTTTCTTAGTTGAACACTTTTTGATTTGAGCAACAGAAGATTTTCGAAAAAAATCATCTTTACCTGCTGTTCTGTTTTGACAGATTTCTGCTAATAAGTGCATTTGCCTCTTAATCTCTTTATTTTGGTGTTCTTTTGAGAAAAAGAGTTTCAAAAGAAGTTGTGACAGTAGATAATGTGTTTATGAGTGTTAGGCTTGTGTTGAAACTGAACCATGTGAATTTATTATTTCTATTTGCACTAACGTTGCTAATGAAGATTGTGAGAAGTTTGGTGTGAAGGAAGTTTTCAAGGGTCAAGAGAAGAGGATGATATGATGTGATCAAGAAGAGTGAAAAGCCTAAGCTTGGGGATGCCCCGTTGGTACATCCCAACAAATTCCAAGAAGACTCAAGCGTCTAAGCTTGGTGATGCCCAAGGAATCCCCTTCTTCATCGACAAATTATCAGGTCACTTCTAGTGAAACTATATTTTTATTCGGTCGCATCTTATGTGCTTTACTTGGAGCGTCTTTTATTTTTTGCTTTCGGTTTGTTTAGATTTATTTGCTGTAATAAATGGTTGGATCTTATCATACTTGTGTGGGAGAGAGACACGCTCCATTTTCATTGCTTAGAACACTCTAGTTTTCATTCTTATTGTTCAGTGAGTGTTCACTTTTTGCTAGTACTGCGTTTAGCCTTTATTTTCATGCATCTCTTATTCAGAGCTGTTAGTTTTAGTAGTGTTATGTGAGTAATCTCATGTTTTGTTGCTGTATCATGTAGAGTATTTTTGTTAAAACATATCTTGTATGGTGCTTGTTGGGAAAATAAACTGTCGCTTGAAGTAGAATTTTTAATGGTGCAAGTAGAAGCTTGTATAGACTGTGGCTAGAAATTTTTCATATCATGCTAGTTGTTATTTTAGTTTCAAAGCCTTGTGGTTATTGTGTAGCATGATTAGCCTCAAATATCTGAGAGTGTTTAATGTGCCATTGAAAGATTCATGAGTTGTTCTTGTCATGTTGAAGCATAAATTTATGGTATTCTCTTTCAAATGTTTTATTTGGTTGACTTGGCGCATGCTCACACCATGTTTATGACTATGAACCAGTCACTAATAGCCTCTATGATCATTTAGTTTTTGAACTTGTGATACCTCTTATGCTTTAATTAATGATGTTTATGTCACTATGCATGATCATGGCTCTTATGCTTTCTTGATTTGTCGCTCCCAGTCTTTTGCTAGCCTCCACCTGTACTGCGTATGGAATTCTACTCGTGCATACAACTCGCAAAAACCAAGTTTTCCCATTGTGTCCACCATACCTATCTACATGTGGTATTTAACTGCCACTCCAAGTAAATTTCTCGTGTTACCTATAAACCTTCAAACAATACTCCCGCTTTGTGTTCCTATTTTTGCTCATGAGGACGTAAATAGAGAATATTTATCTCACTTGTTGATTGCATTTCACACCCTGGACTAGTGGCTTCATTCGCTTATCCAAATGATAGAAAATCTGGCAGCAGGGTGCCCAGCCCCAAATTAATACACACAAAATCTCTTCACTATTTTTGCCCCTGATTTATCAGTCAAAGCATAATTGTGTAAACGAAAGAGAAAGAGGGATGACCTTCTACCCAGATGCGTCCTTCATATGGGAGCCGCTGTTGTGAATCCAGTTGGCTTGTGATGTAATGTATTTTCTGTTTACCATTCATTGACATTAGCATACATCTCCCAAAATATAGACACTCCTCCATGGTATGTGATTGTTGGCAGGCACCCGAGGATTAGGTTAGCCATGGTTTGTGAAAGATGGATGGGGGAGTGTCAAACTTTAATACCTCTGTTTAATAAAATAAAAAGCTCTAGCACATGAGTGATCCCTGCTTCCCTCTGTGAAGGGCCTTTCTTTTACTTTTATGTTGAGTCTCCATCTTCTAACTTTATGCACAGTTGAGAGAGCATTTTTTCCATTCTGAGTTTTATGTGCATTTGTCCCAGCAAAATTATTAATTGATTCATGATGTGTTATTACTTGTTCTTAAATTATTTGTTCTAGTCTTCCTCATGAACTTTGAAGGTGTCCTCGCATTTATGTTTTCCCCCACTCTTAAGGACTAGCGAAATATCACTTTGCCATGCTTTCTCTATACTTGAAACAAACATATATCTTTCTTTGCATTGTTATTCATGACCTTTTATTTGAGATACTTCACATGATGCAATGTGATTGCTATGCTTTATTATAAAAGTTCTATTTATCATGTTTGTGTTAAAGTTCTATGATCTCAGCTTACATATCCTTTTACATATTATGATCAATATTGTGTGGTAGCATGTCACCTCAGAAATTATTTTGTTTTATCGTTTACCTACTCGAGGACGAGTAGGAACTAAGCTTGGGGATGCTTGATACGTCATAAACGTATCCTTAATTTCTGACGTTCCATGTTGTTTCCCATATGTTTTCCTTACACTTTATGTAATTTTTATCGATTTCCCGGGACTTACCTATTGACAAGATGCCATAGAGCCTGTTCCTGTTTTCTGTTGTTTTTAGTTTCAGAAAAGTTGTTCTAGAAATATTCTCGGAATTGGACGATTCGAAAGCCAGAAGTCTTAGAAGTCCCGGAAGCATCCTGAAGTCCCGAAGAGCCCCGGAGGGGGCCACAGGGTGGCCATACCATAGGGTGGCGCCACCACCCCTGGCCGCGCCACCTGGTGGTGTGGGCCCCCTGGCCACCCCTCGCCCTTTCGCCCATATATACCCCCCGAGGCATAAACCCTAGAATTATCGACCTTTTCCACAAAATAAATCCGTAGCTCCGGCGGCGCCGCCGACAAGTTTCGGGGGATATATCTCTGTTCTAGCACCCTGCCAGGACGGGGAAGTGCCCCCGGAACCATCTCCATCGACTCCACCGCCATCTCCATCGCCGTTGCTGTCTCCTATGATGAGGAGGGAGTAGTTCTCCCCCGAGGCTGAGGGCTCTACGGTAGCTATGTGGTTCATCTCTTTATCCCATGGTGTGATCTATATGTGATCGTGAGCTTTGTAATCTAGTTGAATAAGTAGATGTTACTCTTCATCTTGTGCTACTCAAGTGTTTTATTAATATGAACTTTGGAGTCACCTTGTCCCGCAGTGTGAAGGTGACAGTGTGCATATCGTGTGTGTCTCCTCTATGAATTGTGGTGTTTGTCTAGTACCTTCTAGGGCGCTCATAGTGACAGCGTGGGGTTAACTAGGCATGGGAATGCTTACTTTAAGGAATGCTTTTTGCATCCCTACGCAATGATTAGTGTTCATTATCCAACCAGAGAGGGTTAAGAGTAGCATAGTGAAGAGAAGATATTTAGTTATTCAATTATGTGATCATTGTTGAGAGTGTCCACTAGTGAAAGTAGGATCCCTAGGCCTTGTTTCCAAGCATTGAAACACTGTTTTCCGCCTGTTCTGCTACATGTTTGCTTGCTGCCATATTTATTTCAGATTGCTATTATTACTTGTAACCATCCATATTACTCGCATTTCACTATCTCTTCGCCGAACTAGTGCACCTATATACCTGACAAGTATATTGCGTGTGTTGGGGACACAAGAGACTTCTTGTATCTCAATTGCAGGGTTGCTTGAGAGGGATATCTTTGACCTCTACCTCCCTTAGTTCGATAAACCTTGGGTAATCCACTGAAGGGAAACTTGCTGTAGTTCTACAAACCTCTGCACTTGGAGGCCCAACACTGTCTACAAGAATAGAAGCGTGCGTAGACATCAGTGTTGTTCTTGGACAACGAGTAGATAAGAAGTTAAATGTTATTCATTATGGTAGTAAAACTCTTGATGCTGCTCAAAAGAATTATGCTACCACTAAGAAAGAGTTCCTAGATGTAGTTTTTGCTTGTGAAAAATTTAGGCAGTATATTGTTGATTTTAAAGTTACTATTCATACTGATCATGCTGCTATTAAGTACCTTATGGAGAAGAAAGATGCTAAGCCTAGGCTTATTAGATGGATGCTTCTCTTACAAGAGTTTGATTTATATATTGTGGATAGGCAGGGTGCTGAAAATCCTGTTGCTGATAATTTGTCTAGATTAGAAAATATCTCTGATGATCCTATTCCTGTTAATGATAGTTTTCCTAATGAATAGTTGGCTGCAATAAAAGTGAGCTCTCAAGAGAGTCCATGGTATGCTGATTATAATAACTTTATTGTTTCCAAGTATTTGCCTCCTACCTTTACAACTCAGCAAAGAAGAAAATTCTTCTATGATTTGAGGCATTATTTTTGGGATGACCCACACTTATATAAAGAAGGTGTTGATGGTATTATGCGAAGATGTGTTCCTGAAAATGAACAACGCGAGATATTGGGAAAATTTCATAGTAGCGCTTATGGAGGACATCACGCTGGAGATAGAACTGCACATAAGGTTATACAATCAGGTTTTTATTGGCCTACTCTCTTTAAAGATGCTAGAAAGTTTGTTTTATCTTGTGATCAAAGTCAAAGGGTTGGAAATATTTCTAGACGTACTGAAATGGCTATGAATTATTCTTTTGTTATTGAACCGTTTGATTGTTGGGGTTTTGACTTTATGGGTCCTTTCCCTCCTTCACGAGGCTACACTCATATTCTTGTTTCTATTGATTATGTTACTAAATGGGTAGAAGCTATACCTACTAAAAGTGCTGATGGTGAAACCTCATTAAAAATGCTTAAAGACATTATTTTCCCTAGGTTTGGTGTGCGTAGATATCATATGAATGATGGGGGTTCTCATTTTATTCATGGTGGTTTTAGAAAGACTCTTGCTAAATATGATGTTAATCATAGAACTGCATCACCCTATCATTCTCAAACTAGTGGGCAAGTAGAATGTTCAAATAGGGAAATTAAATCTATCTTGCAAAAGACTGTTAATAAATCTAGAAAAAATTGGGCTAAGAAATTAAATGATGCTCTGTGGGCTTATAAAAATCCCATGGGCATGTGTCCTTATAAAATAGTTTATGGAAAAGCTTATCACTTGCCCCTAGAATTAGAACACAAAGCTTATTGGGCAGTGAGATACCTAATAGAGATTTTAATCTTGCTGGTGAGAAAAGGTTGCTTGACTTAAGTTCTTTAGATGAATGGAGGAGTGAAGCATATCAAAATGCTAAGTTCTTTAAAGAGAAAGTTAAAAGGTGGCACAATAAGAGAATTATTAAAAGGGAATTGGTGAGAAAGTGCTATTGTATAGGTCTCGTCTTAGATTTTTTGCAGGAAAATTACTCTCGAGATGGGAAGAACCTTTTTTTTATCGAAGAGGTATATCGTTCGGGGGCAATTAAAATTGTTTCCCTTGAAGACAACACTTCACAAGTAGTGAATGGCCAAAGACTCAAGCATTATATTTCTGGAGATCCTTACAATGAAAATGTTGATTGTATTCGTGCCATGATCCCGGAGGAATTTATTAAGAAGCATATTTCAGAAACTCCTGAGCCAGTTTTCGAATAGGTATCAGTTTTGGTAAGAAAACTTTCGCGAAACATCTTCCAATTTTTATTTTTACTGTTTTTGGAAAATATGAAAAATTATGAGCCGGAAACGAGGCGGAGATGGAGCCCGGAGGCTCCACACCATGGGGTGGAGTGGGCCCACCCCTGGCCGTGGCAGCCTATGGTGTGGGCGCCCCGGAGCCCCTCTCCAACTCGTTTTCGACCTGGACTTTCCTTTCGGTATGAAACTTTTTTGCTATATAATTCCCCGGACCCCCCGAGGTCCGTATATCGTTTTCTCGTCGTGTTTCTGTTTCGAGCTGTTTCTGCCAGGATCTGTTTTCAGTTTTAGAAGCATCATGGTCTCCGCCAACAACAAGAAGGGGAAGGGACCAAAGGAATATGATCCCCAAGACCCGGAGCCGAAGGAGGAGATCGAGAGTGGAGCTGAAGGAAATGCAGAAGAAGACCCACGAGTGCATCCACGCGCCACCATCGCAAGCATTGGAGTGGTTGCAAAACATCGCAAGCAAACAACAAGGATGAGCACCGGAGGGAACGCTCCACGTCACTGCCTAGTTTCAAGGACACCTCTTTCAGGCATTAAGAAACCTTTCCGTACTTCAATTCATGAGTATCAATCTAGGAGGGTACCCGAGGAAGATTTGCCTTCTTGCTGGCATATGGATCGTTCTAACCGTGCAGATGAAGGAAGCTCTCAACCTAAGGAAGAGTGGGGAAAAATCTTGGTGGCTAGGATGCATAGTCTGACATGCATGCAAACCATATTGATCATAGTATGGAGGTGATGTGTATGCTTATGTTCGCAATTGAAGATCTAAATAAATCAATTGATAAGCTCATCGAGAAGGACTCACCACCACCCCCGAAGAAATAAATCATCATTGGTATTGGCATCCCCTTGGCTTGTTCCAAGCTTGGGGGGAGTTCCGCGGTATCACATCACTATCTTTCATCTTTTTACCTTTTTAGTAGAGTCATATCATGAGTAGAGAAGTTATCATATAGGATGGTTTGCAGTATCGAAGTGTCTCTCCTTAGTTGGTATTGTTGTATCCATTGGTGTGAGTTGCCGGTTTGGAATATTAATGACAAGTTTCATCATTTACTTTCTGTACACCTTATTTTAGTTTTCAATTTCTGTCATATGGTTGAGCTTGTTGTTAGTATTTGGTGTCACTTTGGAGATCATTAAGTTAATCTAGTTGGTTTTGGCAAACTTAGCTTGGGTCAGTAGAAATAATATTTTGAGATGCTAGTATAACAAAGAGGAATTTTCCTATTAGCTCATAAACTTAGTTTTCAACAGTTAAGATCGTTTATGCTTTCAATGAAGATTGCATGATTGGTTTCATCATATGTATATTTGTTTCTTTTCCCTCAACTCTTATGCTTTCTACCCAGCCTTGCTAGCCAAAAACCCTGTACTGAGAGGGAATGCTTCTCGTGCATCCAAACCTTGAGCCCCAAAACCTTGCCATTTGTGTCCACCATACCTTCCTACATGTGGTATTTCACCGCAACTCCAAGTAAATTGCTCATGTGTTACCTTTAAAACCTTCAAAATTATCCCTGTTTTATGTTCCTGTTTTAGCTCATGAGGACGCAAATAGAGAATCTTTATCTCACTTCTTGATTGGACCCAGACACCTAGACTAGTGGCTTTATCCACTTATCCAAATGCTAGAAGAGCTGGCAGTGGGGTTCCCAGCCACAAATAATAATACAAATTCTCTTCACTCTTTTTGCCCCTGATTTATCAGTCAAAGCATAATTGTGAAACCAAAGAGAAAGAGGGATGACCTTCCATACCAGTTGCGTCCTTCTATGGGAGCCTCTCTTGTGAAGTCTAGTTGGCTTGTGACGTACTGTATTTTGTGTTTGCCATTCGTTGACATAAACATACACCTCTCTCAAAATTTAGACACTCCTCCATGGTTTGTGATTGTTGGCAGGCACCCGAGGATTCTGTTAGCCATTGTTTGTGTAATATGGATGGGAAGAGTGTCATGCATTTTATACCTCTGTTTATTAAAATAAAAGCTCTAGCACATGAGTGATCCATGCTTCCCTCTGGGAAGGGCCTATCTTTTACTTTTATGTTGAGTCAGTAAACCCATTCGTTTCTGTCTCCATTAAGCATTTGAGTTGTTGTGATCTCACCATCTATATGTTGATTTATTCAATCATGTTTTCTATCCTTCTTTGTTTAGCACATGCTTTATTATCTGAATGAATATTACTTTGAAAGCTATGAATCACTGTACAAGGATTGTTATAATTAAACATGTTAAGCTCTACAATATAAGCCTTGTTATAAAGACTTCATCTAAGATAAGTATGATATCATTTAAATGTTCTCTTTCCAAGAACGAAGTTTGCCATCACCAATTTTGATTCTCTCTTTTGCATCATTATTTGTGACTCCCATTACTCGTTTCAAGTTAAGTTACATGAGAGGAAGTTGCTGTCTATAATTATTGGTGTATAGATAAATGCGATGCTTCTTATCCGTATTTTATTTATCGACTCTTCACTCCATAAACCCGTGGTCATGTTTACTGAGTGCAGTTTCGCTTGGGGACAAGCGAGGTCTAATCTTGGGGGGAGTTGATACGTCCATTTTGCATCACTATTTTATATCATAATTTTCTGTTATTCGTCGATATATTTCATGTTATGATTCATCGCTTATGTTATTTTATCTTATTTTGCATGTTTCATAATTTTTGGAGAATAAACACCGGGACCAGAAATCTGACGGAAAAAGCACCGTCGAGATACCATATTTCAGAAGATCAGAAGAAGAAGAGGGACACCGGGGGTGTCTTAAAAGTTCAGAGGAGGAGTCCAGCCAGAAGGGAAGGCAGCGGGGGGCCACCAAGGGCCCACACTATGAGGTGGCGCGCCCCTGGCCGCGCCACCAGGTGGTGTGGCCACCCTGGCCCACCTCTGGTGGAGGTCTTTCGCGTACTTGACCCGCAGGGAACCCTAAGCCTCAGACTATCATCGAAGAATTATTCCGCAGCCGCCTCGGGGCGGAAAACACCGGAGAGAGAAAAGCTCTCTGGCAGGGAGAAATCTGCCTTTGAAATTCCTCTCCGGAGAGGGGAAATCACCGCCATCGTCACCGTCATCACTCCGGGCATCATCAGGATCATCATAATCATCATCATCACCACCAGCACCATCACCCTCATTATCCTCTGTCATCCTGCTGTAACAATTAGGGGCCTCTATCGTTGTTTTACATTAGATCTCTCTCCCGATGTGGATTACTTGTTAGTAGTTGATGCTTGTGAGATTTATCGGTGGTTGTACTTTATGACTAGATTGTTATCATGCATTATATCACCTCTGATTATGATCCATATGATGTCTTCTGAGTAGTTCGTGTTGTTCTTGAGGACATGGGAGAAGTCAAGTTGTTAGTAGTGAAGTAATGTTGAGTAATATTTAATGGTTTGATATTTAAATTGTGGTGTTATTCTTCTAGTGGTGTCATGTGAACGTCGACTACATGATACTTCACCATTTATGGGCCTAGGGGAATGCATCGTGTATTTGGCTACTAATTATGGGGTTGCCGGAGTGACAGAAACCTAAACCCCCGTTAGGAAACCATTACACGAGGGAGCGTAGGATCCCGGAGTTTAAGGCCGTGGTTAGATTTATTTCTTAATTACTTTCTTGTAGTTGCGGATGCTTGCAAGGGGTCTAATCACAAGTATGTCTTAGTATTGGATGGGACGGTACATTAGCATAGGTTCACCCACACAGCACTTATCAAAACATAGAGTTTACTTAGCGGCATGGAACAGAAGCACTTGACAGAAACCTGCCGTGTGTCCTCGAGCACGTTTGTTAATCATAAGTAAACCCACTGGCTTGTCCTTTGCTGAAGAAAGGATTGGCCCACTTGCTGCAATTATTATTACTGCATTTTATTTACTCGCACCTTATTTATATGCAATATTAAAAACCCCTAAAAATCTATCTTTCAGTATTTATATTTATTCCTTCATCGAAACTGCTTGTCAACACCTTCTGCTCCTCGTTGGGTTCGACACTCTTATTTATCGAAAGTACTAGGATACACCCCCTATACTTGTGGGTCATCAGGGAGCTCTCCCGTGTTTGTGCGTGGTATGTGTTGGCTAGGAGAGAAGGAGGACCCGATTGCAAGAAAAGAAGAGAGGCAGGGAGGGAGTGAAATAGAGACAAAGAGCCTCTAGGGTTTTCCTGGTGGGTGGTCGGGTTGGGCTGGGGAGGCTTTGGTGGTGGGCTGTCTACTGGTCCGGTCGGCCTGGCAACCCTAAAACCTTTTTTTTCTTTTCATTCTACCAACTTAGTTTATTAATATATTTAGAACACGAAGAAATATATTAGAAATTATGTTTATCATTTTAACAAAAATTAGATAGGTCAGTTTTTAGAGTTCAAACAAACTGCAGTGCAATGCATGATGCAATGATGCGAAAAAAGGAAACAAACAATTTGTAATTGAGGAAAACCCCGGGTGTTACAGATGACACCACTAACAATGGATTGCACCCACTCAATCCTCCAAACTCCAAGAGAGAGGGAAAAGCTCCGAACTATCAATTCTTTTGTCACCTTGTTGATCTTCTCTACTCCACTAACAAGAGGTTCTTGCTCAAATAAACAAAACTAGAAGTAGAGGTCTCAAAATAAACTTGGCTCATACTTCAATGGAAGGAGTTAGAGTCACATATTAATCCATGTGCCCATCGTAAGTGAATGATGAGAGTAATCGTCGTAGGGGTCAATCCATTCCGCACCCAAATAATTAACTCTATACAAGAGCACTGAAATCGGGCAACCTAACTCTTAGAATTTAGATTGAAGATCCCACATGCAGCAGCAGAGAATTTTCATCAGACTGAGTTGTAGGTGTTCTACACATTCTTCAGATTGATAGTAGTTAATATGCCGTCGTCATGGAAGTCATAAAATCATGGTACAAGGCATGGATGGAAATCACGAAAACAACTGAAAGGTTCAATGGATAAGGAGACCAGGTGTTGAAAAAACATTGTCAAGAAGGAAGAAACCACCTAAAGGTACGACGGAAGACCCATGCTCGAGAACATTTATTTTGAAGAAGGGAAGAGAGAGATTTAAAATATAGAAAAATAAGAAGGAAGAGAAATCAGAGGTAAGGACTAAACAAGAATCCTATGCTGATGTTTTCAAAGTAGGTTTAGTAAAATAGTTTTAACACTCTAAAACAAAAGACTGTTAGCGAAGTTATCCTACAGTCTTTGTGGACTTGTTGCTTAGATAATCATTTATATCAAAACGATCTTGGGAATTGTACTTGAGCTCTGATACCATCTATGACACCACAGAGTCGGGAACTATGTGGATTCCAGCATTCCAGCCAAAATACACATAATATCGATCCCGGGTTATTATAACCGTTCACGAATAATGCACAACAACAACAGAAGATATATAGAATACGACTCCAACGAGTCAAGAATACAAGTGATACAATACCAAAGATCCAAGTAATAGCGGAAACATAAACAATGTCGTACTATAGACGATATACAAATTGGACTAAGAGTCTTGAAGATAAACGATGGCGTCCAATCCATGCCCAGGCCCAGTGACGAAGGGATGAATCCTGGACCTATCGGGTGAGCCTACCCGGTCCAAGGCCCAAGACCCAAGCTCGAAGGGATATGCCATGGACAGTTCTAGAAGGCCCAATTAGGGCCCACCCGCAAAGCTTTGCGGGTTAAGAAAGGAAACTTGGAACCGACTTTAGGTTAGGATTGGTAACCCCCTGGGTACGGTTTGAGACCTGACCACCTATATAAGGCCAGGAGAACCACCAGGAGGGGGACCAAGCAATACCGTATCACCAAAGCCTTGAGATCGAGATCTACTCTCGACTTGAGCACCCCCACTGTAACCGATCTATTGCTATTACAGATCGACAAAAGCAGGAGTAAGGGTTTTAGCTCTACGAGGGCCCCGAACCTGGGTAAATTGTGCCCCCTGTTAGCCGATGATAGTCACCAGCGCCTACACGTTCTCCTAATCGAAACCCTATCGGTTCACCTGAGGGACTTGTTGAGATGCATATTCGACAATTGGCGCCGTCTGTGGGAACAACGGGCGCTGGATCTACGGCATCTTCGGCCTCATCATCGCCAAACTTCAGCTGGAGCCCCGGAACTTCAACTCTAACCGATCCGATCCAATTCGGGTCGGTCATCGTCGCGCCCCACTCACCGGTATCACGCCCGACGTTCAGCGGACTGGAGAAAAGCGTCACCCTGACGTTCGGGAGCTTCCAATTCTACGCCAACAAAGCGGGGATCCTGCACTTCCCCGAGAAAACCAGTCTCGAAGGATCGGACTCTTAGTCGGTCTCGAGCCCAGAAGTTGTCGACTCGCTGCCCAACTACACGAGTCGCGACCTAGCAAAGAGCGGCAAATCCAGCCACCTAAGCACTCTCAACTTCCACACCATCTCTACAGAGGAACCTGCTCGGGTTGAGAAAGCTCTCCAATCCGCGCCTAGGACTCACGGGCCATATATGGCCCAGGTCCGCATGGCGGGATCAAGCGACCCACCCGAAGAGACGGAAGAGAGCGCGGAGGAACGCGAGCTCATCAAAGTATCACGAGCAGCCTGGGTCACGGCAAAAACGACCGTACACTCTGCCAAGCCGATTGAAGAAGGAGCCCCTCAGGAAGATCTAACTGCATACCACTACCATCTAGTGAAAGCAGCAACATTGATCAAAGAAGCTCGCAAGGATCTGGCCGAGCGGCAAAAGCTGGCGGATGAGTCAAGCCAGCACTGTGCTGCACTCTCCAAGACACATTCTGTAGGGAACCATCCCGGAAAGAAGAGATACGTCTCGAAGACCACAACCATGGATGGTGAATCTCTGAGCGGGATCAGCAGGACACTCAAAACCTCCCTCATGCGCATCGATGATGACGGCAACGTACACCCTACTACCCCTGCCGCCGCGGTCCTGGCTGAGACACTTATCTGCAGGCGAACCAGCTAGGGGAGAATGACCCCCGCGCAGAGCAATACAGGCAAGTACAGAAGGGGCTGGGCATGGCAGCCAAAAGGCTCGCAGCCCAAGGCCGCAAAAACGCGACTGCACAGGGGAAGGACAAAGAAACGCCCCGCAGACACAGGAGTACATCGCCCAGGAAGAAGAAGTCACCTCTACGCGCCCGAGGAAAAGAAGCTCAGGGACGCAGTGATAGCCCGAGTAGCAGCGATGACAGCCCGAGGGATCGAGATCGCAGTCCGCGGCATCATAGCAGCCGCTCGCGACATCGCAGCAGGGAGCCGCCGAAGGAGGTCGATTGCAACCAGCCTGGATACAATGCAGGATCTGACATCGCGCAAAACAAAGTCGACAAGGCCCGAGCAGCCAGGAACCGTGCACGTTCCCCATCCACCTCTTCTGACGAAGAGGCCTGCGGCGCACTATGCTTCACTCGCGACATCCGTGGGGCACCAATGCCCAGGAGGTTTAAGCTTACTACGAAAGTGCCAAAATACGACGGTTCGCTGGAGCCCAAATCCTGGCTGTCGGATTACCTCACGGCAGTAAAATGCCAACGTGGGAACAAGACCACAGCTATGCAGTACCTTAACCTACATCTTGTAGGCGCTGCGCGCAGCTGGCTCGAAGGAAGACCAAAGGCGTGGTACGGATCATGGGACGGTCTAACCTTCGACTTCCGCAAGAACTTCCAGGCGACATATAAAAGAATCGCGACCATCGAAGAGCTGCGAGCTTGCAGGCAAAAGAGTGGTGAGTCTACTCGTGAATACATCCAGTGATGGACCACACTCAGGAATACGGCGGGAAACATATCGGAAGAGGTCGCAGTCGAAGCTTTTACCAAAGGAGCTCGGCGAACCACCTTCAGAGAAGAATTGTGGTGAGCCGCACCCAAAACTATCGGAGAGCTAATGGCTATAGCCGACAGATGGGCCAACGGAGAGGACTCGGTGCGTAATGAAAAGGTATTTTCACCAGCACCTGAAGACGAGCGCCATGGTCGAAAGAAGAAGAGAAAGCATTACGATCACGACGATCGGGAAAAACTGGTGGCGGTAGAGTTCACGAGAAATCGCGACAGCGGACATCGTGGAAATCGCGAATGGAAACCAAAGCCAGAGGATAAAACCCCCGAGGAGGACCTTGACGGTTACTGCCCGCTACATCTATTTACAGATAAGCGCACGGGCAAGACCAAGGCAACACACCTCCTTAAGGATTGCCGAAAGTTCCTCGACATACACAAGGCCTTCTCAAAGAAAAACAGAGCTGCAGTCAGCCAGGGGTACCCATAGCTCCCAGGAGGAGGACACCAGGGATTCCACCAGCCACATGCCCTACATCCACCAGGAAACCAAAACGCAGCGCTGGCCGTGCTACCCGCGCCACCCGCCGCAAACCAGGGACGCAATGGATACCCGAATCCAGCAGGACTCCTTGGAATGATACAGAAAGTCTTCCCATCCCGCAGGGCCCAGAAAACAAACACACGACAAGTAGTCATGGCTGTTCAAGCTCCACCATCCAAACCCGAGTATTTGAAGATGGCTGCCCGGCCGATAACTTTCTCCAAAGAGGACCATCCCCCGCGAGTTTATCGACCAGGACACGCCGCACTCGTCATCCAGGCGCAGATAGGCAACTAAGAACTTGCCCGAGTGTTCATGGACAGAGGCAGCGGGATCAACATCATTTACGCGGACACACTCCGCAGGATGAACAAGAACCTGGACGGACTCGCGGAGTCAGAGACATCCTTTCACGGGATAGTACCAGGGAAAGCAGTCAAGCCACTCGGAACAATCAACTTGGAGGTGGTGCTCGGGAACCAAAGAAATTACAGACGGGAGTTCCTCGACTTCGAAGTAGTCGAATGGCCCTCACAGTTCCACGACATTCTCGGCCGAACAGCATTCGCGAGATTCATGGCAGTACCTCACTACGCCTACCTGAAACTCAATCTTCCTAGGGAATACGGCACCATCACCATAGATGGGGACTTCCAAAAATCCGACAAGTGCGACATCGAGTTCAACGAGATCGCTAAATCCTTCAGGATGTAGGAGGAACTGGAAGAATTGGCAAAGACCACAGACCACTCTGTGATGCCTCTCACCAAAAAGAATGCTCCAAAACTCGAGTTCAGTGCAAACAGCGACACTCGAAAGCATCAAGTGCACCCGACGGAGCCCGCGAAGACGGCGATGGTGTCCACCACCCTTTCGCCCGCATTGTAAGGCGCGCTCGTAGAACTCCTCCGTGAGTACTGGGTAATCTTCGCCCGACAGCCTTTAGACATGCTAGGGATACCCAGGGAGTTCGCCGAGCACTCACTCAAAGTTTTCAAAGAGGCCAAGCCTATCAAGCAGACAACCCAACGGTTCTCAGAGCCTAAGCAGAAAGCACTCGGAGAAGAAGTGAACAGACTGCTCGCCGCAAAATTCATCGGAGAGATAAAGATATCCACCTGGTTAGCCAACCTGGTGCTGGTCCCGAAGAAAAACACTGACATCCTTCGAGTGTGCATCGACTACACGTCGTTGAACAAACACTCCCCCAAGGATAATTTCCCCTTACCACGGATCGACCAGATCGTGGAATCTACGGCAGGCTGCCAACGCCTCTCCTTCTTGGACGCCTACTCAGGCTATAATCAAATCAGAATGAAAAAAGAGGATGAGGAGAAGACAACGTTTATCACACCTCATGGTGTCTACTGCTACACGACGATGCCCTTCGGGCTAAAAAATGCAAGCACAACATATCAGCGCTCCATGCAAAAATGCCTTTCCAAGCTCATTGGCAAGAATGTACAAGTGTAAGTTGACGACATCGTCATAAAAACTTGAGTGGAGGACACACTCCTCGAGGATATCAGGGAGACGTTTGACACCCTCAACGCGTACATGATCAAGCTCAACCCGACAAAATGCGTTTTTGGTGTCCCCGCGGGACAACTTCTCGGGTATCTGGTGTCCGCCCGAGGAATCAAAGCCAACCCGGAAAAATTTCAAGCAATCCTGACAATGAAGGAGCCGACCAATCTTCGCGGTGTACAACAGCTCGCAGGACGGCTAGCCGCTCTAAGCAGATTCATCGCAAGACTAGGTGAGCAAGCATTGCCCTTCTACAAACTGCTGAAGAAAATGGATAAGTTCGAGTGGACTCCCGAAGCAAAGCAGGCATTCGCAGAACTGAAGAAAGCACTACAGAGTAGGCGTTTCCTTGCAATGCCACAAGAACTGGAGCCACTGTTCTTATACCTAGCCACAACACATCAAGTCATCAGCACGATGATCGTGGTCGAGCGGAGGGAAGATGGCAAGGCATATGGAGTTCAGCGACCAGTTTATTATATCAGCGAGGTGCTATCACCATGCAAACATCGATACCCTCAGTACTAGAAGCTCGCATGCGGAGTCATACACACAGCTCGAAAACTCAAACATTACTTCTAGGAACACACCATCACGGTGCTAAACAACGCATCACTTGGTACCATCATGAACAACCCTATGGCATCTGGAAGAATCACGAAGTGGAGCATCGAGCTAGGCGCCTGGGACATCATATACGCAGGACGCAACTCTGTAAAGTCCCAGGTCGTCGCAGAGTTCCTGTGCGATTGGACGGAGCTGCAAACACCAGGACCCCCCAGAGTACACGAGCAACTGGATCATGTACTTCGACGGGTCGAAAAGGAACGAAGGAGCCGGAGCCGGAGTTATCCTCATCTCCCCCAGGGGTGACAAGTTGTAGTATGTTTTGCGATTGGACTTCCCACCCGAGGACCCAACATCCAACAACGGCGCAGAATACGAAGCCCTCCTTCACGGCATGAAAATGGCGATCGCTTGCAGAGCCACCCGATTGATGATATATGGAGATTCCAACCTCATCGTACAACAAACGATGAAGGGGTGCGACGCTATCGCGGATAACATGATCGCCTATCGATGATGATACGGCCATGCCACACTTCTTCCCTCCAGCCATGAGAGCTCGTGGATGCTTGCAGAAAAAGAGGTGTGCGCGAGGTGGAAGAAGGAGAGCAAATGGACATGAAATTTACTTTCCACCTAAGGACGATTAATTATACACAAGCCAAAACGATCTAAACTGTAGATATGGTGACGAGGCACCCATCGCGGCTACCACGCGTGGAGTGGAAACGAGGCGGCGGTGCGCAGTTACCTCTGCCACGATCTTTGCAACAGATCGTGCGCATTTACGGCGCGTGGCTCGCGGGAAATCCGGAAACGACCTCTCATTTCCGGTCAAAAGCTGACAAGGTGGGCCATCACGCTCTGCTCCACTCTGTCACGTCCCATCGGGAGGAGTCAGAACAAACAAGTGCGCAATTACATCATTGCATACCTCATCAAACCTGAAAATCCCCTCGGGAGGGATCCCTGACATGAAATTTCTTTCGTATGGGCATGTCAAGATGCGAAAAATCTTTCGCATAAGCTCCATAACACGAAGTTTGTTTTGTATGGACATGTCAAGACGCGAAAACTCTTTTGCATAAGCTCCATAACATGAAGTTTCTTTCGTATGGACATATCAAGACGCGAAAACTCTTTCGCATAAGCTCCATAACACGAAGTTTTTTTTTCGTATGGACATATCAAGACGCGAAAACTCTTTCGCATAAGTTCCATAACACAAAATTTCTTTTGTATAGATACATCAAGACGCGAAAACTCTTTCGCACAAGCTCCCCACACACGAGAACTCTTTCGTATGGGCCTAATGTTACAAGTGCAACAAGGGAAATCTTCCCATTCGAATACACTCAAGATAATACTCGCGAGTGAGCAGTTCCTGCCACTTTTTCATACGGTGTGTTTACACATCCTTGCCCTGGATGATTCGGCCGACTAGGCACATCCGGATGCCGTATTCTTCCGAGTACGAAGGTAAGATGTGACGCCCCGGGATCGGGCACTATGCAGATTTCAGCATTTCCGCCAAAATCCACATAATGACCGATTTCAGATTGCCACTTGTGATAACATTACAACAGTTCACGAATAATCCACAACAACAACAGAGGAGGTATATACAAGACGACTCAAACGAGTCAAGGATACAACTGATACAATACAAAGATCCAAATAACATCGGAAGAAAACAACATAGTGTCCGACTACGGACAAGATACAAATTGGACTAAGAGTCCTGGAGATAACCGATGGTGTCCAATCCCTGCCCAGGCCAAGCCGGAGGGATTCCCAAGCTAACGTCGTCAGACTTCAAACCTGCTGACTGCAATGTGTAATATGCAGCCACGAAATGGATTCGTGGGTCAGTACTATTAAGTACTGGCAAGTGGATAAACCATACTCACAAGATACCAGCGTAACCAATCATCACAAGATACAAATACTTTGGGTACAACGGAAGGAAGGGATTAGTGCAAAGAAACGGCAGCGGGCAGCACCAACAACTAGAGAGACACGCTACAACTTCCGGCTAAAAGAAAGGGATGAGATAGCGTATCAGAACCAACTATAACTACTCACCAAACAATACCCATCCAGTGTTACCCCCTACTAAGGAAGCAACCCAAGGAAACTCACACTGTTGATTAAGGTGACATTCATTTTTATGGTGGAGGTAATCTATATTACTAGTCAAGTTATCATCGTTAAGTGTAAGTTGTCTGAGTACTTGTTAGCCAGCACTTTCACCAAGTCATCCATAACCGTGGACAACACGGCTTCTCGAGAAGATTTAACCCTGCAGGGATGCACCAATTTGGCCGTACACGTAAGAATGACCCGCCAGGCGTGGAGCAAACCCACCAAGCAGGCCACTCAACACAACCCAACTCTTCTTCGCATCAAGCCCAAAGAACCACGTGCTGTGCGTGCGCGGCTAATCGAGCCCCCACGAAGAAAAGGGGGACCCTCATAGCACTGGAAGACCACGCCGCCCTAAATTCCGACTACAAAAGTTCCACCCTGGCGCCAAGGGTTCGCACCTGCATATGCATGCATCAAATGGAAAGCCCGAACTAAGTGTGGCGATTTGGACGAGATGCGAATCGAATCAGAATTGCGGGGGGTGCCCATACTCGCTTCCCACATGCGGTTAGTGCGCTCACCATGGATCGGAGGACAAGACCATTTTCCTAATTAAGTTCGACACTAGCAGGCCTCAAACCACGTCTGGCCTCCTGCCGGTGCCTTATCATCAAATTGTTATTACCCCAAACATTAACATGTTGTTGATTGAATTGAAACCCAACTATCAAACTAAACAGGTGATAAGACGGACAACAAGACTTGAGCGCAAACAACACTAAGCATGCAACTATGACACGAAGGCCAACAAGGTAAACAAACAACATTTAATAGGAAGTGGGAGGAAGGCTATATCATGGCTGCAAGGTAAACATATGATAGGATCGAGACACAAGCATCGAATCATAAGGCTAGCATAAGGACAACGGAAAGAATCGGTAACAAGTGATGAAAGGCAGCCATAGGTAGCAAGTGAGTATACTTGCCTGGAATCCAGCAAGTAGAGGTACATCCACAGAACTTGTCGTTGCTCACATCATCTCAACGTCCTATCCGTGAAGAAGCAACGAACTAGAACAAACACCGGATGCAACAGTTACTACTACGGCAAAAGATCCAGCATGATCAAGATATGGATGCATGACAAGTTTAAGGATGCATCAAAGATAAACTAGTTGACATGGTAAACATATTTAAATGGGCCCATATGCAATTTGGATTGCATATGGAAAAGCCCATGAATTAATGTTGAATTAAATGATCTACAAATAACCATCAGGTGAAAGTTGATTAGAATGATGCATGGATGATGAAAACAATAAGAAAACAACAATAGCTTCAGTTTGATATGTTGTTTACCAAGTTTGGAATTTTTATTTATTAAGTTATGAACTTTGGCATTTTAAATGATTTAAACAAACATTTGTTGTTTTCACCAATTTTAAATGTTCAAAACAGATAACAAAATTTATATTTGGAAAGAACACAAAATTTTAGATGGAATACATATTTCATTTGTTGAATTTGGATTTTAGATGAGCAAGTTATTAAATTGACAGTTTTAAATGCATTAATTAAGAAATAGTTGTTTTTCAGCAATTTAAATTGTTCAAAACAGAAAACAAAGTTGATATTTGCAAAGTTCAGAGAATTTTGATTGGAAAACATATTTTACTTTTCAAATTTGGAGTTAAAATGAATTAGTTATGATTTATGCAATTAAATCAATTTAAATTGAGCCGGAAGCCCAACATCTAATTTAGGAGGTTCGAGTTATTTATCTACCCATCAAGATTAAATGTTGTTTAACATGGGGAGACAATAATATAGATGAGCTACACAATTTAAATGGAACCGGGACAGTAAAATTTAAATACCCCGACACATTCCATATTTAATTATTAGATGATATTGCTATTAACCACACCCACAAGATGCAATGCAGCACATGAATGATTTAATATACACGATATAGATGACCTTTAGAAAAATAGGCATATAGGTATAGGGTTGGGATTTTGGGTTCGCACGTTGGAAAGATATCTTCGGATTCAATGCCGTAGAGGAAGGAGACGAAGGCGAGATCTTCGGACCGTAGGGAAAGTAGTCGACGTCGAGGAAGTAGTGGAAGTAGTCGTTCTCGTTCCGTAGTCGAGGTAGTCGCTCACGTCATCGGTGGTCGTTGTCGATCTTGTCATCGAGGTTCCAAGAGGAAGTAGACGTGGTCGAGGTACTCAGCACATCCGTGTAGGAGATCATGGTGGTTCATGTCTTCATGGCGCGCACGATGGCGGCCAACACAAGGTGGACCCGGCGAAGATCATGTCTAGGTTCCGGTCTTCGGGGTCGGGGTGTTCTTGTTGATGGGGGGATAGTAACCCGGTAGGCCCACTTCAAGATATAATCCGGCTAGGGGTAAAGAGATTACCGGAAGGCCCAAAGGCTTGTGAGATTCGTAACCCGGATTGTGGGCTGCGATAAAGAAAGTTAGGGTTTGTATGTGGAGTTCGAGTAGGACTCAAGAGGTGCCTTGAAGGGCAAGTTAGGGGTGTACGGGTGCTTTATAAACCGGCCCCTAGGTTCAGTTTGCCAGAGATTCAAGTCATAGTTGTAACACCTGTTATCGAGTATCCAGCATAATTTATATTGAGATCCGGCGAGTTATTTTCCGGTTCTTAGATTGCTTTCCGCCATGTCTTCCTTCGAGCTAAACCCTCTCCCGAATACCTGTGTCGACTTGCCCCAAGATCAGTTACCCCCGGTAACATCTGCCGTGATTATCCCACGACAGTTGGCGCCCACCGTGGGGCCTGCGTCCAAAGGTGTTTACATCACGGGAGAAGCTCGGAAGGGCATGAAGAACCTCATCGTCGGAGAAATCTACGTCAACAGCAAAGGAGAGAAGATGGTAGACGATTCTGGCTGGGGGCCAGAGTCGGATCACCTCGAAACCGGATCCATCGTGACAGTCGGCAGCATCAACGTCTTCGTTGGTATGGTATGTACTTCCAATTCGAATTGTGATAATATTGGATCTGATTCTGTGTCAGGAGAAGACACGTATGTCCGATCGGAAAAAGAAGAGTCGATTGGAACAACGGGTCAGATAGAAAGGGAGGATGATACCGAGTCTATACGGGATTTGTCGGAGGATCGATATGAAAGGGAAAACAGCGAGGAAGAACAATACGAATCTACACCGGGCATCTTGCGCCGGGTTGCAGTTTATGCGGCTCCCGCGACCAATCTCAATCAAGAAAACGCGGCCGCGGCGCCAGGCGGGGCGGCTCAGGCAGTGGCCCAGCAGCAAGGTGCAGTTGACCCGGTCTTGGTCCAGGTCGATGGAGAGTCGGCATCAGTCACCAGTCGCCCAGCAGACGAAGAGCGACACGCAAATATGTTTGGGTTCCACGCAAACCGGACACCGGGGGCGGGCCCCTCGAATCCGCGCCACCCGGCTCTGTTTGATAATAATTTGATCTTGGACCCCACAGTCTTGGCCACAGTTATTACCCCAGAAAACGCGGCAGAGCGCGTAAGAGACCTGGACGTGGCTCGTCGTGCATTGGAGCAGCAAAGAAGGCAAGTGGAAGCAGAAAGGCAGGGGATGGTCGCGCGGCAGCGCGAATTGGATGACCGAGAGACCCGGCTCCGGGAAGAAACGACAAGGATGCACCAAAGGCACCGAACTATGCTGCCGGCAACAGGAGGGGTTATTAACCCGACTGCCCTGGTGTTCACGCCTCAAGATCAGCCGATTCCACCGGCGAACCAAGGGACCATACCGCGACCGTCAACGGGAGCACATCCGGTAAACGCGCCAGCCGGGTTACCTTTGCCACAGACGGGGGTGACAGCCGGCAACACCATGCCGCCACCACCATCACGATTCCGCACACCAGCAGGTCATTACAACAATCCCATGGACAACGTGTACGCAGCAACGCTCGCATTAAACCAGATTCCTGTGGGAGATTCGCCTCATGCGGAAGGAACCCGACGAGCAATCGATCTGCTACACACCGCAGTAGCACAGCAAGCCAATTATCCGGATCATAGAAGCGGAATGCATGGGACGCCGTACGCCAGTCAGCAACAGGGCAATGTCCAAGCAAGTGCGGCACGACGAAGGGAAGAGCAGCAGCAAATGCCGCCTCCACCGCGTATCCAGACAGTACCAGTAGTATCAGCAGCGCAGGCGGTGGTGGACAGTTCCAGGGCCAGAAGAGCCGGGGCCGGGTCTGCTGGGCACGAATTGCCGGTGGCGCCGCACCTCGAGGCACCCCCAGCCGGGTCACGCGCCTCCCGAGTAAGAACACCCCCAGCCACCCTGGCGGGACCCAAGTGCCTCTCGGACGATATCAGAGCAGAACCTTACCCGGAGAAGTTCAAAGAACCGGGGAAAGTAGTAAATTATGAGCCAACAATGGATCCAGAAACGTGGCTGAGCAGCTACGAGATGGCGATGTCAATTCGCAACGCATCCGAGAACCTCCAAGCCAAATTCATGTACTTAATGATGTCAGAAGGAGCGGCAAAGTTATGGTTCGCCAATTTACCGGAAAAGTCGATCAAATCGTGGGAGGAGTTAAAGACCCGCGTTTATCAAGCACTTTCATGGGGACATGCAGAAAGTTATTTACTATTGATGATTTAGAAAGATGCGTTCAGAAGAAAGGAGAGTCAGCACGCAGCGGGTGCGCCGGGTTATGAGATACTCCACTCGTCTACAGATATCCAGCCTAAGGACGCGCTACAAGCTATGGCAAAACATGTAAGTATATTCCTTTAGTGCAAAAGCTAACTCGCATGAAATCTAGTAGGAATGCAGCGGAGGTTACGACGGGAGAGTTAATGGATGCGTGCAACAAACACGCTGCAACGGATACCACAGAGGAGGAAGTTGATGACAAGAAGGCAAAAGCAAACACAAGTAGCAGTGGGAAAACCGGCAATGTATCGGCGCCAAACAATAATGGAAACAGCCAGAACAAACGACCGTTTGAAGGGAATTCCGAGTTTGTAGCCAACACGGAGGCCGGGTCTTCAAGACCTAGATCCGAAGGAAATTTTAATACTGGAAATCACAATGGGGGACACTACCAAGGACCACCAAGACCAAGCAACAGTTGGGACATATTTAGGATGGCATGCCCGAAGCATAGCAGGAACGGCAAGCCGGCCAATCATTCACTGGAGCAATGTGCCGACTTACAAAGGTGGAAGAACGAGGAAGTGAACAGAGCCATGCGAGGTGCAGGCCGAGGAGGAGGCCCGGGTCTAGGTGGAAATTTGGGCAACGGACCGCCCCCGGCTGGCAACCCGCCAGCTGGAAATCAAGGTAATAATCAAGGAGGAGCGGGAGGTTTTCAAGCTAACCCCAAACAGCTGGGTCAGTATCATGTGCACACTACGGGAGGCTCTAACAAGGATAAGAAGATACTGAAACAAGCAGTTAATTCGGTCTCCTCCGCTGTTCCAAGATATCTGAGGTGGTCAGAACAAGAGGTAACATGGAGCAGGAAGGATCACCCGGACAGAGTTGACCACCCGGGAGTCTTAGCGTTGGTAGTGGCACCACAGGTCAACGGCTACGAACTGAAAAAAGTCTTGATGGATGGAGGAAGCAGTATCAATATCCTGTACTGGGAAACTTTTCTGCGTATGGGCTTAAAGGAATCGCAGCTGCAAAAGAGTACAACAGTTTTTCACGGGATAGTGCCGGGTCACTCGGCATGCCCCGAAGGAAAGATGGCACTGGAAGTAGCTTTTGGAGAGTCAAAGGACAACTACCGAGTCGAGTGGCTTACCTTCGAGGTAGTAAAGTTGCGCAGCCCTTATCATGCATTGTTTGGAAGGCCGGCTTATGCCAAGTTCATGGCCAGACCGTGTTATGTGTACCTACAGCTGAAAATCCCGGGTCCTAAGAAGACCATTACAATACACGGAAATCGAGATATAGCAGCTGAATGCGATGAGGGAGATGCGGCAATGGCCGAGCAAGCCTGTAGGAAGGAAGAACTCAAACATTACCGTTCTCAGGTAGACCTAGAAGAGAGGACAACGTCAAAAAAGCCAACTCCTGAGGGGGACAAAGCAAAAGTTAGGGCAGAACAAAACCCTAAGATGGTAGGCTTCATCAGGAGCGACCCTTCCAAAACTCCTAGCAGGGAAGAAGAAGACGTACCGCCATCCGCAGCTGATCAAGCTTCAAGGACGATATACCCGGATTGGCTAGCAAATCCGGTACTCATTATGAAAGGGCCTAGCAAGTGGAGAATGTGCATCGGCCGTACCAGCGTGGGGCCAACTCTCGAGAATAACTAAAGCAGTGTAATGGGCGGCAGGTTTCATACGCACTCTTTTCCTATCCAGGGTACCTAAGGGGACTGGAAGGTTTTTAATGAGGCGGCCTGCTGATTCAAAAAAAAGAAATTTTATCAATAAAAGAAGATGGTCTCGAGTCTTATCATGGTCTTTGCTTCAGTTACAAGTAAGTAATGCTTGTTATTATCAATACGTCAATATCATCAAAATACGTCACGTGCATATAGGTCTTCGGGGATTGGTATGCTTAAATAAGTAATCACAAACCCGGAGACCCGGCCTCGATGCCTATGAGTTATGAGGGCTGATTACTCGAAAAAACGGGTACGGCTGCAATCTTATAACCGGACAAAGGAGCCAAATTTCTTGATTATTCTTACTTAAGCTCGATGTGACTCGCGCTAAAGTGGCATGATCTGTTCACTTACCATTACAATCAAACTATGCAGCCCAATGGGATTTGCTTGACCCTGTTTTTCGTATAGATGTAACAGCATGGTATCCACGCGAAAGCCGGCTTACAGTACAAGATAATCAAAATGGTCATCTAAACCACAAGTCCATGCAGAGTATAAGGCTCAAATAGCCGGAAACTCAACAAGTATTAAGCATGACTTCAGTATTTATGTGAATAGCTATCGGTTTTCAGCCTGGTAAAGAGCAGTTTGTCATCTGAGAAAGGCCACGCCCCCCTAGCTCGTACTTTGGGTCATGGGGACTGGGGACTTCGAGACAGAAACAAACTGCTTAACTACTAAAGCTCGTAAACCTTAGTTTCCGAGTCTTGGGGACTTAAAGAAAAGTCCGTCTATCAAAACCTATGATACTCGGTTAGCCGAGTCTCAAAAGGGAATCAAAAGCAAGAGTTCAAAGTATCGAGAATAAGCTTACATTTAACACAAGGATCGAGATTATCAAAAGCCGGGAGAGGCAAAGAGTTATCACAAGTTAACAAGCGCAAAGTCATAACATCAGTATCAATGTTGCACAGGCGCATCGCTAAACATCATATCAGTCTCGAGAAACGCAAAACACTAGGTATCATCCTACTCGGCATCCCGGGAGTGGTTCTCCGGGTCTTCGTCTTGGACTTGCTCCTTGGCTTTGCCAGCAGTTTTACTCGGACTCTTCACGTCAGGACGGACAGGCGGAGGAACGGCTGGGGTTGAGGTAGACGGCTTTACGCCTAGTTCGGTCTCTCTCTTCGCAGCCTCTTCTTTCCTCCTGGCCAGGTCAGTCGACCACTTTTCCAGCATATCAAAAGGAGGGGGTGCCTCCACCAGAATAACCTTGCCCTCAGAGTCATATGAGCTCATAATTGTGTTTAGATCCATTTTGTCTGCCAAAGTTGTGGCCGAGTGACGTACCGAAGATTGTATAGCTTTGAAGTCCTGGGGTTTAAACCTAGACCCGTCAGCCTTGAATTCCGGGAACCCGGATACTACCTTGGCCGAGTCAAGCTTAGGAAAATAAGCCTTCGCCAGCGTCAAAGCCCGGGTCATCCCAATCCGGCAAGACGAGCGCTTCAATATTTCAATCCATCCAGGCGCTGTGGACAAGGCCTGCATGAGATTTTCTTCGCCCGGGTATACCTCCGAAGGCCACTTTATAGCATCCAGCAAAAGTTTCGTGCCGGCAAAAAATGTCCGGAGCACAGTCTTCAGAGTCTTAGCCTGAGTAACGGTGTTCTCCTCCGGAGCAGCAAGGTTAGCACCTACAATCGAAACACACAAAGGCATATCAGTAATATTGGTTATTACAGCGGCAAGATAAAGATACGCAAGTTAATCGCAAATAGCAAACTTACTTAGCAAGATACGGTAAGTGTCCGTAATTTGAGTCGACAGGTTATTCAGTGAGGATTGGGCAGCATTGTATTTGTTCTTGTATTTGGAGACATCTTTTTTCAAAGTCTTTATCTCCGCTTCAAGGGTTTCCCTGCGCTTTGTTTCCGCAAGCAAGAGCTGCTCAGTTTTAAGTAATGTTTCATCCGACTGAGTTATCTCCGCCTGCAAAGAATGAGTGCAACTGTAAGCCGGATATCGCGAGAATATTTCCTTCTGAGAAAATAATTACAGAAAATTATTATGCGAAGTACCGAGAATAATTACAGGAAATTATGCTCGGAACTTGGGGACTGGATGTATAGTAAGAAGTGTCAAATAAGATTACCTGACGTGCTGCAGCCATACGCTCTAGGATATGTCCTTCCGAAGCTTTCATGGCGAGAAGAGCGCTCATTAGCTGGTTAAAATCAGCGTTATCCGAGTTAGATGACTCGGGTACCTGGAAAGTGGGAAAAGGAGCTTTTCTTGTAACAGGAGGTGGCACCCGGGTCATCCGAATGTCGGAGTCTGGTCCCCCTCCCGCGCTCGAAGCTGCTCCCTTCTCCTTCTCGCCTGCGTGCGAAGCGATTGGATACCCGGCGTCATGCCTAGCTGGCTCCGGTGGCGACGCTTGCTCGTCACCAGTTGTGGTGAAGGCATCATCAGCCGGCTCGTTCTCGACCCGGACCTTAGCCTCAGTGTCCTCCTGGTCGCTAGTAACAACCGTGGCTCTGAAGAAGGTGCGAAGGCACAATTAATCTTTGGTTATGAAAAAAGGCAATAAAAGTTCGGTATAATGTCAAGAAAAGGCGCTTACCCGGTGTTCACCGGGAAGTCCGAAGGAAAGCCGCTGCTAGATCCGGAAGATACTGAAAAATGCCAAGCAAGGTTTGAGATTATGTTGCAAAGGAATGTCCGGAAAGGGTTTTTATTTACGATATAAATACCAGAGTGTCGAGCCGGGGGTGATAAAGTGCCCGGGTTAAGGCCCTCGTTGCCTGGATGGTTCCGGGTTACTCGGCGCCTAGTCGCGGGTGGCTCCTTCATTTATGATCAAAAGGGGTGAAGGTGGGGTTAGCCCCGAAATGACGTTATGGGAACAAAAATTAAAGTGCAAGGGAACGAAATAAAAACCTGGAGGGCGATCCTCTGGGATTTCCTTTTGGATCCAGCTTTGGTGGCCGGCTCCGGCTCGTCCTCCTCGCTGGCGGACTCTTCCCAGCCATCTGTCTCTTCTTCCTCGTCTTGGTCCTCTCGTTCTGAAAGGTATTGAAGATATAGCATAAGGAAAAAGAGGAGACAGGATATAATGTGTGCAAGGGGGTTAAGTATGCACCTTCGTCCGAATTAACGGCGTCATCTTCATCCTCCGCGTCTCCAGAATTGGGAGGAGTATCGATCGTCCAAAAGTCATTATCGGCCTGAGGTGAAAATGCCAGGGTAATGGTTAATATTGAGTCATGAAAAGCGGATAAAGGTAAGCTTGTTAAAATCCAAAATCAAGAGGTAGAAAGCTTACAGCGGGGGCGGGGTTCTCGAGTGTAAAAGGTTCTAACCCGGCTATGTTCCGGATTACCTCGAGTTTCTCTGTTAGAAAACCCTTGATCGTTTTGTTCATGTCATTAGGGGCAAAGGTGCTGGCAGAGTATCGGATCGGGTCCGTAGTTTGACCCGAATATTCACACATCAGCTTCTCACGAATGGAGTTTGGCTGGATGCGGAAGTTAACCCAGGTCTTCACCAAGTTTAGCCCGATGAGGCCTCGGGCTGATAAGATGGAGATCTTAGCCAACGAAGGCAAGATCGCCTCCCTGTCCGAGTCAGAGGCGAAGGCATTGAAAGACTCGGAAATGTCAAGCTGACCCTCCGAGTAACCCGGCAACTTCTTCTCGCCGGGTGGGGAGGTGTCCTGGCAGTAGAAGTATGAAAGCTGCCAGGGCTTTACATGGGAATTGAGAGTGAGAGGAGGCATCAAGGAATTCTTGCGGCGCTGGATAGAAACCCCGCCGCAAGTAAGAAGTGCGCCGTCACCGCTTTCGCGGCACGACTTGCACTGAAAGAGTTCAACAAAGAGAGCCAGACTTGGCGGAGTGCACAAGTAAGACTCGGAAAGAACGATAAAGTGGGTGATGTTCAGAACGGAGTTTGGGCCTATATCGAAAATACGGAGGTTGTAGTGATCTAGGACGTCACGAAAGAAAGGGTGACCCGGGGGCCTGAAGCCTCGGGTCACGTGTTCGACGAAACATATTACCTCATCCGTTGCTGGAGAAGGCCGGGTTTCGTTGCCTGGTACTCTCCAGTGGATAGATTCCTGGGGAGGAAGGATTCCAAGCTCGACCAACTCCTCCAGTTTGGCCTTGGTAACGGAGGATCTCCCCCAATTGGCTGAAATGGAGCTAGTGGATTTAGTTTTAGCCGGCTGTTTCCCCTGCCTCTTGGGTGCCATGGGGTTGACCTGTTAAAACATCAAAGGGAAGGAGGTGAGAAGCGAAAACTCGGAAATTAATGAATAGTCATTTACCGGTAACTTAAAAATGATCCGAGTATTGCCTTGCCGGATCAAGTGCGATCTGTCCGGGTATCGCATGTCGTTACGGAAGCTGTGAAGTTTTTCCGTAAAGTAAGTGTCTGGGGAAGGTAGAAGGATACCCTTATGTCTATTATCGGCAAGTGAGTCGGAGAAGTGAGATTTTCCGGATGATAAGAACAAGGGCGGAAATTTTTGGCGGCCCGAGCCCAGATGGAAAATCCAATTTCTGTATTTAAGGCCAATCTAATGATACTTAGTGGTAGGGGAGTAAGATAAGCTGCGCATCCTACCTATGGGAGTGGTTATGGTAAAACACTAGTAAGTCAATTCGGCAGGGCCCGAGAAATTGCAGGCGACTCGATTCAGATCTGATCTAAGGAAAAGCTAAGAGATTGCAAGGTTGGGCTGGAGGATATCAAGAGCTTACCGGAGGAGGTTGAAGTAGGGATTTGCGGAGACAGATGGCGCAAGATTGATGCCCTTTCGCGATTTCTGGCCGGCGAATCGGGGGCTTGGTGGTGGATTTGGGAGCTGGAGTGGGTTGCACGGTGGCGGAGCGCAAGCGGCGTCGGATGGGCTCCGGCGATATGCGTAGGGATTCCGTGGTGGCACTCCGCGAACTCGAGCTTGAGGAGAAGAGGAGTGGGGGAAATGAGCCGTTAAGGGTTGAGTTTGCTCCTTGGGGTCTATTTATAATAGCCCGGGTGGAAAAGCCTAACCTAACGGGCGAAACCCGGGGGGTGCGGAGTAATAGTTGGTTATTTTGAAATTTGAAAGACGCGCCTTATGCATAGATCGATATAATCCAGAGAAAAAGGAAGGGGAAATTTCTTTCCTAGTATCAGTGATAGTTATCGAGGAAGATGTGAAATCATCAAGTTTCCTATTAAGACCCAAGTCTGGAAGGTTGAGGGAGAGCCTTTGAGGGAGAGCCGGGTTGCTACCTGATCCCCTTGGTGCTAATCCCAGCCATTTGTCGACATATTGAATCTTGATCTTCATGTGTTTTTGTATCCAATATTTCTGCAGGGAATAGCCAGCACTTCGAAGAGTAAATCTTGGAAGCCCAGGCTATTCTGGGGACTACTGATGGGGGGATAGTAACCCGGTAGGCCCACTTCAAGATATAATCCGGCTAGGGGTAAAGAGATTACCGGAAGGCCCAAAGGCTTGTGAGATTCGTAACCCGGATTGTGGGCTGCGATAAAGAAAGTTAGGGTTTGTATGTGGAGTTCGAGTAGGACTCAAGAGGTGCCTTGAAGGGCAAGTTAGGGGTGTACGGGTGCTTTATAAACCGGCCCCTAGGTTCAGTTTGCCAGAGATTCAAGTCATAGTTGTAACACCTGTTATCGAGTATCCAGCATAATTTATATTGAGATCCGGCGAGTTATTTTCCGGTTCTTAGATTGCTTTCCGCCATGTCTTCCTTCGAGCTAAACCCTCTCCCGAATACCTGTGTCGACTTGCCCCAAGATCAGTTACCCCCGGTAACATCTACCGTGATTATCCCACGACACTTGTCGACGCGGTTCAACCAGAGCTCGGACAATGTCGCCAGGTCGATATCACTGGTACATATCCACCTTATCAATCTCAGTTGCACGAACATCTTGCTGCCTTAACATGCCAGTGAATTTTTCCTTGACAGCCTTTGAGTCAACACACATAATATCTGCAGAAGCCATCCGAGCCATCACCTTCGTCACACGGGCAATGACGACGCTTCCCGGCTGCGGCACGGCTCCGTGCGCCTTGTGCCCGACCACCTCCATCGTGGACCTCTGGTCGGAGGAGCCGGGAGTAGGGGCCACGATTCGGCGGCGGCCGGTGACCGATGCGCGCACGGAGTGGCCGTCGGCGTAGGCGCCGCGTGAGGAGGCGACGGGGCAGCGCCGTGCCCGTGGATACAAAGGGGCGACGGCCGGAGTAGAGGAAGGCCGGGCTGGCGGCACTGCGGGAGGGAGGAGCAGAGGATGCCGGCGACGGGGCGCGGCTTTTGGCCAAGGAGAGGAGGCCACGGGAGGAGGCAGTGGCGGCGCACGCGAGGGAGACGGTCTCGGCGCGGGAGGGGGGTGGCCGGAGCTCGGGGAAGGAGGACGGCGACGGGATCGAGCTGGGCTCCCCCCTGGCGGCGCTCGACGGGAAGGGGTTGGGGTCTTCTGGTGTGAGGAAGGGGATCGATCTCCTGGGCGCCTCGTTGCGAACAAAGGAGAAGCCACGGGGCTGGCTCTCCTCGCGTGGGCGTGCGTGCGTTAGGTGTCGTGTGTGTGCGTGTGTTTCCGTGTGGATATAGAGAGGGGCAGGAGTGTGAGAGGGAAAGGAGAGGAGGGTGGCGGCTGCAAAATGCAAGGGGAGGCCAGTTGGTTGGATTAGGGTTTCGGCCAAGGTGGGCCTTGGGCCGAAAGTGGCCAGGCTGGGCTCTCTCTCTCTGAAAACTTTTTTTTTGTTTGGTTACTTTCCAGAAATTGTTTAGGCAATAAGAAAAATAGATTTAAACATCAAATAAATTTTAGTAAATTCTTGAAAACATGATTTGATTAATTTATATTAGTTTGGAAGTTTTAAATGCGTGATGATGCAGTATGCTATGCGATGCAAAAAGAAAAACAACAACTAAATCTAATTGGGGGGGGGGGGAATCCCCCGGGTGTTACAGACGACACCACTAACAAGGGATTGCGCCCTCGCAATCCACCCACTAACCCGGGAGGGGAAAGAAGTTCGACTATCGATTTCTCATGCTCCCAGTTGATCTCCTAGACACCACTAACAAGGGCTTCTCGACACCACTAACAAGAGATTCTTGCTCGGGTTGATGACGATGTTCTTCCACCAGGAATCTTCCGATGATCGAACCTATTAGGTTAAAGGCTCAGAAAACGTCCACCCACGTAGGATCCTAAAACTTTGAAAGATAGATAAGGGAAGAGACTCCAAAACAAATAAGGTAGGAGGAGAAATAGAATAGAGATTAGGAGAAAACAAGAATCCTATTGAGATGTTTCCAAAACAGGTTTTGCACAAATAGTTTTTGACACTCTAGAAACACGACCGTTAGCGAGGTTATCCTACAGGCTTTGCGGACCCGTTGCTTCGATAACCATTCGTATCGAAACAACTTTGGGAATCGGAAACCATGCTCTGATACCATTTGTGACGCCCCGGGATCGGGCACTATGCAGATTTCAGCATTTCCGCCAAAATCCACATAATGACCGATTTCAGATTGCCACTTGTGATAACATTACAACAGTTCACGAATAATCCACAACAACAACAGAGGAGGTATATACAAGACGACTCAAACGAGTCAACGATACAACTGATACAATACAAAGATCCAAATAACAGCGGAAGAAAACAACATAGTGTCCGACTACGGACAAGATACAAATTGGACTAAGAGTCCTGAAGATAACCGATGGCGTCCAATCCCTGCCCAGGCCAAGCCGGAGGGATTCCCAAGCTAACATCGTCAGACTTCAAACTTGCTGACTGCAATGTGGAATATGCAGCCACGAAATGGATTCGTGGGTCAGTACTATTAAGTACTGGCAAGTGGATAAACCATACTCACAAAATACCAGTGTAACCAATCATCACAAGATACAAATACTTTGGGTACAACGGAAGGAAGGGATTAGTGCAAAGAAACGGCAGCGGGCAGCACCAACAACTAGAGAGACACGCTACAACTTCCGGCTAAAAGAAAGGGATGAGATAGCGTATCAGAACCAACTATAACTACTCACCAAACAATACCCATCCAGTGTTACCCCCTACTAAGGAAGCAACCCAAGGAAACTCACACTGTTGATTAAGGTGACATTCATTTTTATGGTGGAGGTAATCTATATTCCTAGTCAAGTTATCATCGTTAAGTGTAAGTTGTCTGAGTACTTGTTAGCCAGCACTTTCACCAAGTCATCCATAACCGCGGACAACACGGCTTCTCGAGAAGATTTGACCCTACAGGGATGCACCAATTTGGCCGTACACGTAAGAATGACCCGCCAGGCGGGAGCAAACCCACCAAGCAGGCCACTCAACACAACCCAAATCTTCTTCGCATCAAGCCCAAAGAACCACGTGCTGTGCGTGCGCGGCTAATCGAGCCCCCACGAAGAAAAGGGGGACCCTCATAGCACTGGAAGACCACGCCGCCCTAAATGCCGACTACAAAAGTTCCACCCTGGCGCCAAGGGTTCGCACCTGCATATGCATGCATCAAATGGAAAGCCCGAACTAAGTGTGGCGATTTGGACGAGATGCGAATCGAATCAGAATTGCGGGGGGCGCCCATACTCGCTTCCCACATGCGGTTAGTGCGCTCACCATGGATCGGAGGACAAGACCATTTTCCTAATTAAGTTCGACACTAGCTGGCCTCAAAACCACGCCGGGCCTCCTGCCGGTGCCTTATCATCAAATTGTTATTACCCCAAACATTAACATGTTGTTGATTGAATTGAAACCCAACTATCAAACTAAACAGGTGATAAGACGGACAACAAGACTTGAGCGCAAACAACACTAAGCATGCAACTACGACACGAGGGCCAACAAGGTAAACAAACAACAGTTAATAGGAAGTGGGAGGAAGGCTATATCATGGCTGCAAGGTAAACATATGATAGGATCGAGACACAAGCATCGAATCATAAGGCTAGCATAAGGACAACGGAAAGAATCGGTAACAAGTGATGAAAGGCAGCCATAGGTAGCTAGTGAGTATACTTTCCTGGAATCCAGCAAGTAGAGGTACATCCACAGAACTTGTCATTGCTCACATCATCTCAACGTCCTATCCGTGAAGAAGCAACGAACTAGAACAAACACCGGATGCAACAATTACTACTACGGCAAAAGATCCAGCATGATCAAGATATGGATGCATGACAAGTTTAAGGATGCATCAAAGATAAACTAGTTGACATGGTAAACATATTTAAATGGGCCCATATGCAATTTGAATTGCATATGGAAAAGCCCATGAATTAATGTTGAATTAAATGATCTACAAATAACCATCAGGTGAAAGTTGATTAGAATGATGTATGGATGATGAAAACAATAAGAAAACAACAATAGCTTCAGTTTGATATGTTGTTTACCAAGTTTGGAATTTTTATTTATTAAGTTACGAACTTTGGCATTTTAAATGATTTAAACAAACATTTGTTGTTTTCACCAATTTTAAATGTTCAAAACAGATAACAAAATTTATATTTGGAAAGAACACAAAATTTTAGATGGAATACATATTTCATTTGTTGAATTTGGATTTTAGATGAGCAAGTTATTAAATTGACAATTTTAAATGCATTAATTAAGAAATAGTTGTTTTTCAGCAATTTAAATTGTGCAAAACAGAAAACAAAGTTGATATTTGCAAAGTTCAGAGAATTTTGATTGGAAAACATATTTTACTTTTCAAATTTGGAGTTAAAATGAATTAGTTATGATTTATGCAATTAAATCAATTTAAATTGAGCCGGAAGCCCAACATCTAATTTAGGAGGTTCGAGTTATTTATCTACCCATCAAGATTAAATGTTTTTTAACATGGGGAGACAATAATATAGATGAGCTACACAATTTAAATGGAACCGGGACAGTAAAATTTAAATACCCCGACACATTCCATATTTAATTATTAGATGATATTGCTATTAACCACACCCACAAGATGCAATGCAGCACATGAATGATTTCATATACACGATATAGATGACCTTTAGAAAATAGGCATACAGGTATAGGGTTGGGATTTTGGGTTCGCATGTTGGAAAGAGATCTTCGGATTCAACGCCGTAGAGGAAGGAGACGAAGGAGAGATCTTCAGACCGTAGGGAAAGTAGTCGACGTCGAGGAAGTAGTGGAAGTAGTCGTTCTCGTTCCGTAGCCGAGGTAGTCGTTCACGTCATCGGTGGTCGTTGTCGATCTTGACATCGAGGTTCGAAGAGGAAGTAGACGTGGTCGAGGTACTCAGCACATCCGTGTAGGAGATCATGGTGGTTCATGTCTTCATGGCGCGCACGATGGCGGCCAACACAAGGCGGACCCGGCGAAGATCATGTCTAGGTTCCGGTCTTCGGGGTCGGGGTGTTCTTGTCGACGCGGTTCAACCAGAGCTCGGACAATGTCGCCAGGTCGATATGACTGGTACATATCCACCTTATCAATCTCAGTTGCACGAACATCTTGCTGCCTTAACATGCTAGTGAATTTTTCCTTGACAGCCTTTGAGTCAACACACATAATATCTGCAGAAGCCATCCGAGCCATCACCTTCGTCACACAGGCAATGACGACGCTTCCTGGCTGCAGCACGGCTCCGTGCGCCTTGTGCCCGACCACCTCCACCGTGGACCTCTGGTCGGAGGAGCCGGGAGTAGGGGCCACGATTCAGCGGCGGCCGGTGACCGATGCGCGCACGGAGTGGCCGTCGGCGTAGGCGCCGCGTGAGGAGGCGACGGGGCAGCGCCGTGCCCGTGGATACAAAGGGGCGACGACCGGAGTAGAGGACGGCCGGGCTGGCGGCGCTGCGGGAGGGAGGAGCAGAGGATGCCGGCGACGGGCGCGCGGCTTTCGGCCAAGGAGAGGAGGCCACGGGAGGAGGCAGTGGCGGCGCACGCGAGGGAGACGGTCTCGGCGCAGGAGGGGGGTGGCCGGAGCTCGGGGAAGGAGGACGGCGACGGGATCGAGCTGGGCTCCCCCCTGGCGGGGCTCGACGGGAAGGGGTTGGGGTCTTCTGGTGTGAGGAAGGGGATCGATCTCCTGGGCACCTCGTTGCGAACAAAGGAGAAGCCACGGGGTTGGCTCTCCTCGTGTGGGCGTGCGTGCGTTAGGTGTCGTGTGTGTGCGTGTGTTTCCGTGTGGATAGAGAGAGGGGCAGGAGTGTGAGAGGGAAAGGAGAGGAGGGTGGCGGCTGCAAAATGCCAGGGGAGGCCGGTTGGTTGGATTAGGGTTTCGGCCAAGGTGGGCCTTGGGCCGAAAGTGACCAGGCTGGGCTCTCTCTCTCTGAAAACTTATTTTTTTTGTTTGGTTACTTTCCAGAATTTGTTTAGGCAATAAGAAAAATAGATTTAAACATCAAATAAATTTTAGTAAATTCTTGAAAACATGATTTGATTAATTTATATTAGTTTGGAAGTTTTAAATGCGTGATGATGCAGTATGCCATGCGATGCAAAAAGAAAAACAACAACTAAATCTAATTGGGGGGGGGGGGGAATCCCCCGGGTGTTACATAAGACCCAAAGATCTCTCTTATGGGCCTGGAATCGCACTCGAGCTGCGTCCTCCGATAAAATTCCGTGTCAACAACACGAAGTAAAATCCTAGCGGACGCGCCGTGTACCCTTATAGGTTAAGTTCGACTCGGTAAGACCTCCATGGCCCAGTCGCAATGATCACCTCGCTGGATTCGAGTCGGAGGTCTCGAGTCTGTGTAGGCCAGAACTATCTTTTCCCTAGATGCAATTAATTGGCCTTGAGCTTTCGGGAGAGCCAAGCAACTGAGCCACATCCTTCTGCGAAAATAGCCAACTCACATGCACATTCATCGCTCGATACTCGAGTACAAGAAATGCATCGCACACAAGGTACACGCCCTCTAAATATCAAGTGATTGAAGCCATCAATCGAAAATAAATCAAGGCGAACTTTGAGCGCCTACCCGACGGATTCTCAGCCGAGTAAACGCTCGGGGGCTACTGACGAAGGGATGAATCCTGGACCTATCGGGTGAGCCTACCCGGTCCAAGGCCCAAGACCCAAGATCGAAGGGAGATTCCATGGACAGTTCTAGAAGGACCAATTAGGGCCCACCCGCAAAGCCTGGCGGGTTAAGAAAGAAAACTTGTAACCGACTTTAGGTTCGGATTGGTAACCCCCCCGGGTACGGTTTGAGACCTGGCTACCTATATAAGGCCAGGAGAACCACCAGGAGGGGGACCAAGCAATACCGCATCACCAAAGCCTTGAGATCGAGATCTACTCTCGACTTGAGCACCCCCACTGTAACCAATCTATTGCTAATACAGATCGATAGAAGCAGGAGTAAGGGTTTTACCTCTACGAGGGACCCGAACCTGGGTAAATCGTGCCCCCCTGTCACCAGAGCCTACACGTTCTCCTAATAGAAACCCTATCGGTTCACCCGAGGGACTTGTTGAGATGCATATTCGACACCAAGCTGGAGGGATTCCCAAGCTAACATCATCAAACTTCAAAACCTGTCGGCTTCATTGGAATTGCAGCCGCGAATGGATCAGTCTGCAAAGTACTGGCAAGCAATACTAACAAGATACCAGTGCTTTGAATTCTAGAATAAAGGGTTAGTGTTTGAAGTGGAAAGCAGCAATACCAATTTATAGACACACGCTAAAATTTCCGTATATTATAAAGGGATGAGAGAGCAAACCAACTAGAACTACTCAACAAGAACATAATCTATCCAGGATTAACCCCCCTCAACCAATTACCAGGAGGTAACCGAAGGAAAACTCACACTTTTGAAATTGTTGAAACGGTGATCTCGTTATCACACATGTTAACAAATATCATTAGGTGTAAGTAATCCGACTCTCGTTATCACACATGTTAACATGATCACGGATGATACGGCTTCTCAAAAATAATTTAGTCCTGCTGGGGTGTACTTGTAGCCACTCACTGAAATTGTCACGAGACTATCGGCACTATTGGCACAACACTTTACCTCACCAGAAACAAGTCCAGGGAGCCATGTAACTAGGTTGGAACCGCATCAAAAGTACGGTTGATGCTTCGAAGCGGACCTAGCCGTTCGTGTCTACACGCGAAGCGGATCAAACCGAAACCGGAAATGTCCGCTTCACGTCATACCGCGGAAACTTATATAATTTACGCACATTAGTAGCAAACCATCATCATCCTCAACATCATTTCCATCATACATGTAGAATTGGTGATGTGCGTACGCCTAATGGAAAACCCGAACTACGTTGTGGCATCCTGGACAAGAGTGCAGCGGGGCTAATAGGTTGCGGGGATTCCCATAGGTCCCGCGATGTGGTTAGCGCGCTCATTCTTGGATCAGAGGACAAGAACCTTTTCCTAAGGCGACACCAGAGGGATCAAAACCCTCGAGGGGCCTCCCACTGGTGTCTTATCTCGAATTCAAAATTATTATTACCCCAAGCATTAACATCTTTTTATTTAGTTGAACTGGCCTATCATACTAGTTAGGTGACAAGGAACCAGACTCACCGGACAAGCTAAGAAGGCACTATTACCTGCAAGGCCAAACAAACAACATGCTCATAGGAGGTGGAGTGGGGCTATATCATGGCTGAGAGGTAATATGTGGATAGGATCGCATACAAGAATCATAAAAAAAGGCTAGCATAAAAGACAACAACAAGCATAGGTAGCAAATGAGGAATCTACAAACATCGATAGCAAGTGAGTAAAGCTTGCCAGGAATCTAGATGTAGAGGAAGCAGAACTTCTCGTGGCTCACATCATCCCAACGTTCTATCACATAAGAAAGCACTAGAAGAGACATCAGATGCAACAATTACTACTACGGCAAAAGATCAAGCATGTTCCCAATTTACATGCATGACATGCGAGATGCAAAGGAAGATGCAAATTAACCAATTTAAGTTGAGCCGGAAGCCCAGCATTTAATTTAGGAGGTTCAAGTTATTTATCTACCCATCAAGGTTAAATGTGCTTTAACATGGAGATCAATTTATGGGTGAGTGCTACTTTGTGATAACAACTGTTGGAAACCCCAAGAGGAGGGTGTGCTGAGTAAGTGGCAAGAGTTTCCCTCAGTTAAGAACCAAGATTACCAATCCAGTAGGGGGAAGAGGATCTCAGGAAGGTTGATGCCACTAACGATGGTGCTGGAGCTTCACCGGTGTCAGAAACAACGTGGAACCTGCACACAACACAACCAAAATACTTTGTCCCAACGGTACAATGAGGTTGTCAATCTTACCGGTCTTGCTGAAAACAAAGATTAGACGTATAGTGTGGAAAATGATGTATGCTTGCAACAAGTAAAGAAAGTAGGAAATAGTTGTGGTTTGTTTAACAGTGTGGAAAAATGGACCGGGGTTCATAGTTTCACTAGTGGTGTCTCTGCATAAAAGATAGCATGCTGGGTGAAGAAATTACAGCTGGGCAATTGACAAATAGAGGTTGCACCGTAGTGAACAATATGACATGAAGATTACTATGATATTTTAGTGCAGGCATTACAACAATATACATATACCAAGATCCATCTGCATCTATGACTAATAATCCACCCTCAGGTTATCATCCGAACCCCTTAGGTATTAAGTTGCAAGCAACAGATATCTGCATTAAAAAATGTGTGTAATGTAAGCAATGATTATGCACGCGGGCACTCTCACCGCTATTTTCACCCTAATGGCAACAACACATCCCCCCTTCACGTTTCTGTCACTCGAGCAAGGCGGTGAGGAGGCATGAACACACCAAAATTCTCACAATCTCCATTAGCAACGTTAGTGCAATTGAAATAATAAATTCACATGGTTCAGTTTCAACACAAGTCTAACACTTAAAAACACATTAGCTACTGTCACAACTTATTTCAAAACTGTTTTTCTCAAAAGAACACCAAAAGAAAGCGATTAAGATGCAAATGCGATAAATGGCAGAAATATTTCAAAACAGAACAACAGGTAAAGATCGTTTTTTTCAAAAATCTCCTGTTGCTCAAATAAAAAAGTGGTCTTCTAGTTGAGTATATAACTCAGTATTAAGCACAAAAAAGCTCAGGTCATTTTGAATTTTCTGTGATTTGTAACGGAATTAACAGTGGACAGCAAGAAATCTGTTTCCTACGCAGAAATCCGAAATATAGGCTCAACTTTCCAATAGAGGCTTTACTTGTCTCAACAAAAACTCAAAAGAAAAGATACATCGAGGTTGCTAAGAAAATATACAACACCCAGGTGCAAAGCACATCAAATAAAACGAAAGAAAACGGGTTGAAAACAGCGAAATAAAACGGGTTGTCTCCCGATAGCGCTTTTCTTTAACGCATTTCAGCTAGGCATAAAAGAGCAACTCAAGTATTTTCAAGTGAGGAAGCATCAACATCATATTTTTCTCTAATAATAGATTCAAAAGGTAGCTTCATCTTCTTTCTAGGAAAGTTTTTCCAAACCTTTCTTGAGGGGGAATTGATATTTAATACTCCACTCTTTCATATCAATAATAGCACCAAAAGTTCTAAGAAAAGGTCTTCCCAAAACAATAGGACAAGAAGCATTGCATTCAATGTTAATAACAACAAAATAAACAGGGGCAAGGTTATTATAAACCATAATAAGAACATCATCAATTCTACCAAGAGGTTTCTTCTTAGCATTATCAGCAAGATAAACATCCAAATAACAGTGTTCCAACAGTGGTAAATCAAGCATATTATAAAGCTTTTAAGGCATAACAGAGATACTAGCACAAAGATCACACAAAGCATTGAAATCAAAGTCATTTACTTTTATCTTAATGATAGGATCCCAACCATCATCTAATTTCCTAGGGATAGATGTCTCAAGTTTCAATTTTTCTTCCCTAGCTTTCATGAGAGCATTGGTAATATGTTTAGTAAAGGCCATATTCATGGCACTAGCATTGGGACTTCTAGCAAGATTTTGTAGAAACATAATAGCTTAAGAGATATTGCAATCATAAAAATCAATATTATTATCATCAAAAGTAATGGAACCATTATCTCCCACATCTCTAAAAATTTCAGCACTTTTATCAGGAGCAATTTCAGCAGTTTGAGGCAATTTAGCACGTTTCACCAACGGAGTAGAGACTTTGTTAACACCAACTACTTTACCGTTGATAGTAGAAGGTGTACTAGCACTAGGAGCTTCAGTTTTACTAGTGGTTGTGATAGTGTAAACTCTAGTAATATTATTCTTTTTAGTCAATTCATCTTCTCTTTCCAACCTAGCACGTAATTCAGCCATCAACCTAACATTATCATCAATTCGAACTTGAATGGAATTCAAAGTTTTACTTTGTTTAACATCTTGTGGCAAAACCTTTAGTTTTAGAAAATCAACATCAATAGCAAGGCTATCTACTTTAGAGGCAAGAACATCTATTTTACCAAGCTTTTCCTCAACAGATTTATTAAAAGCAGTTTGTGTGCTAATAAATTCTCTAAGCATGTTTTCAAGATCCGAGATAGAGATTTTATTGATATTGTAGGAGTTTCCATAAGAATTACCATAACCATTATTAGGAGGATAAGGCTTATAATTGTTTCCACAAAATTTATTTCTATAAGCATTGTTGTTAAAATTATTATTTCTAATAAAGTTTACATCAACATGCTCTTCTTGAGCAACCAAAGAGGCTAAAGGAACATTATTAGGATCAACTTGAGCTTTACCATTAACAAGCATAGACATAATAACATCAATCCTTTCACTTAAAGAGGAGGTTTCCTCAACATAATTTACCTTGTGGAGCTCTCTCAATGTGCCACTCTGAATAATTTATAATCATATCATCAAGAACCTTTGTTGCATTTCCCAAAGTGATGGACATAAAGGTACCTCCAGCAGCTGAATCCAATAGGTTCCTTAAGGAGAAATTCAGTCCTGCATAAACGGTTTGTATAATCATACAAGTAGTCAGTCCATGAGTGGGACAATTCTTCACCATAGTTTTCATTCTTTCCCAAGCTTTAGCAACATGTTCATTATCAAAAAAAATTAAAATTCATTATGTCACTTCTCAGGGATATAATCTTAGCAGGAGGATAATAATTTCCAATGAAAGCATATTTACACTTAGTCCATGAATCAGTACTATTTCTAGGAAAAGATAGCAACCATTCTTTAGCTCTTCCTCTCAAAGAGAAAGGAAATAATTTCAGTTCAATAATATCTCCATCCACATCCTTATATTTTTGCATCTCGCATAGTTCAACAAAATTATTAAGGTGGGCAGCAGCAGCATCAGTACTAATACCAGAAAATTGTTCTTTCATCACAAGATTTAATAAAGCAGGTTTCATGTCATACAAAGCAGCAGTAGGAGCAGGTGGAGTAATAGGTGTACAAATAAAATCATTATTGTTTGTGCTAGTGAAATCACACAACTTAATATTCTTAGAGGAACTCATTTTAGCAGAATAAAAGCAAGCAAATAAATAACAACTATGAAGTAAACTATTTTTTGTGTTTTCAATAAAGAGAAGAAAAAAAAGACAAAAATAAAAACAAGACAGTAAAAAAATAAAGAGGTTGAGAGTGAGAGAGTCCCCTTGCCAGAAGACTTCTTCCTCCCCGGCAACGGTGCTAGAAACTCCTTGCTACTTTGTGATAACGACCGTTGGAAACCCCAAGAGGAGGGTGTGATGAGTAAGTGGAAAGAGTTTCCCTCAGTTAAGAACCAAGGTTATCAATCCAGTAGGAGGAAGAGGATCTCAGGAAGGTTGATGCCACTGACTGTGGTGCTGGCGCTTCACCGGTGTCAGCAACAACGTGGAACCTGCACACAACACAACCAAAATACTTTGTCCCAACGGTACAGTGAGGTTGTCAATCTCACCGGTCTTGCTGAAAACAAAGATTAGACGTATAGTGTGGAAAATGATGTATGCTTTCAGTAAGTAAAGAAAGCAGGACATAGTTTTGGTTTGTTTAACAGTGTGGAAAAATGGACCGGAGTTCATAGTTTCACTAGTGGTGTCTCTCCATAAAAGATAGCATGCTGGGTGAACAAATTACAGCTGGGCAATTGACAAATAGAGGTTGCACCATAGTGCACGATATGACATGAAGATTACTATGATATTTAGTGCGGGAATTACAACAATATACATAGACCGACATCCATCTGCATCTATGACTAATAATCCACCCTCAGGTTATCATCTGAACCCCCTTAGGTATTAAGTTGCAAGCATTAGATAACTACATTAAAAAAAGTGTGTAATGTAAGCAGTGATTATGCATGCGGGCACTCTCACCACTATTTTTTCCCTAATGGCAACAACACATCCCCCTTCACGTTTCTGTCACTCGAGCAAGGCGGTGAGGAGGCATGAACCCACTATCGAGCATAAATACTCCCTCTTTGAGTCACTAGCAACTACTTGCCCAGAGCAACCACTAGCAACAAAAAGCATGCAAGATCACAAATAGCTTAAGCAAAGAAAGACTATAAGCAACTTGGCATAAGGACAATATTCATCGGATCCCAGCAAACACAGCATAAAGAATTACATAAGATCAATCTCGATCATGATAGGAAGCTCACGAGATCTAAACATGGAGGAATATGAGGAGAAGACGGCCATGTGGCTACAACTACGAACCCGTAGTCCAAGGATGAACTACTCACACATCACTCCGGAGGCAGGCATGGTGATATAGAGGCCTCCGGTGATGATCTCCTTGGCGGCAGGGTGCCGAAAATAGATTCAGAACCCCCCTGATCTAGGGTTGACGGTGACGGCGGCTGTGGAACTTTTCGGGGATTTTTGATCAGGTGCCTAGGGTTTTCCATCCAGGGGGATTAAATAGGCGAAAGGGCAAAGGCAGTGGAGCTCTAGGGGCCCCAGACCTATATGTGGCGCGACCAGGGGGACCCGCGCCACCCTATGGTGTGGCCCCTCTGTTGTCCATCTTCGACTCCTCTTCGGTGTTCTGGATGCTTCCGGGGAAAATAGGAACTTCGGGCTTTGTGGGGTCCAATTCCGAGAATGTTTGCGGAACAACTTTTCTGAAAAAAAAATAGCAGAAAACAGGGAACTGGCACTTGACATCTTGTTAATAGGTTAGCCCCGGAAAACGTATAAAAATGCTATAAATAAAGGAGAAAACAAGTAGAAATTGGAAAAATATGATCATGGAGCATCATAAATTATAGATACGTTGGAGATTAAATGGAATAGGGCAATATTATTTGGTTACCCCAACTCATTCCATATTTAATTATTAGGTGATATTATTATTACCCGCACCCACAAGATGCAATGCAACATGTATGAGATGACATTTAAACATATGTGATGAAAATAGGGCATATAGGTTATATGGAGGTTTGGGTTCACACGTTGGATAGAGGAGCTTCGGGGCCAATTGTAACATCCCTGATTTTTTGGAAAGTTCAAAAATCACTAAAAATTAACACTTCTATTTTCTTGATTAATGCATGACACCAAAAATAAATAAAACTCGAAAAGAGAGTAAATACCTTATGTTATTCCAATGTAATTGGAATGGAAAGTTCTAATATGCCTTTATTTTCAAAAGAGTCAGGTTGTTTCAAAATAATAAATTTTCAAAGTAATTATTTACTTTTGGAAAGCCCTAATTCCATAAAATGATTTCAATTCAAATATGGTTTTTAAAATGTTTATATGGCATTTAAAACAAGAGGATTATTATCCTAAATAAATCTCTAGACCTCATAATATTTTATGAAACCAAAAAGTATTTATGGTGTTCCATACTTCAAATAATTTAAATGGTTTCAACAAATGTTATTTATTATGAAAGTAATATTAATGTGTTTTAAAATAAATATTATAACTCCTATTATTTTCCTAATTTTTGTTGAAGTCAAAAATTAATTATTAAATCTTATTTTTGAATAGACATAATGTGTAAAATTTGAATTTAAATATTATTTGAAATTTCAAAAGTGTTGAAATGTTTACAAAAATGTTTTTGGTTGTAAGATAAGATTATTTCAAAATTTTAGAAACAAGTTTGAGGTTAATTAGATGAATAAAACAAAAGTTATAAAAGAAAATGATAAAACAGAAAAGAAAGAGATAGAAAAAGAAGGGAAAAGGGCCAGCCCATCGCTTAACTGCCGCGTGGTGCATCGCAGATACCCGGCCCGCAGCAGGCCAACTAGCCAGCCCACTAAACATCCCCCACGCGCACCCTCTCTCTCCTCTCTGCCCTGTGGGTCCGCCAGGCGGACGTCATGGGTTACGTCGTCGTCTTCAAGCTCGAAGAAACGACAACGACCGTTGCACCCGATTGAATTCGCCGTGATTACGCCCGAATCAAGACGCCATTTGATGCCACATTCCCTCCCTATTAAAGCCCTCACTCTCCTCCGCTTTATACCTCCGTTTCCACGTAGATTAGTACCCCCAAGACACAGAGATTACTCTTCGGAGTTATACCTGTCCGCCGCAGTGCGAGGTAGATTCCGGCCAAGGTAACCCGTCCCGCCCTATTTTGTCCCATCCGAGTCCCCGTGACCCTGTTCCCCTTTTGAGCCCTCTGCACAATCTTTTTATGTAGTGTCATGGCCGCACCATGCCCGTCCAAAGGTCATCGGAGCTGCGCCATCTTCCTCCATGCATCCCTGTTGACAAGATCCATCCCCGAGGCCGCCATGAGCACCATAGAGCTCGTCGTGTCGTTCTGGTCCTCTTCGAGCCTTCTCCGCCCCCGTAGAACCACTCGTAGCGCCACAGCCATCGAGGTACTATAACTATATGCCGCCGTGATGCCATCTCCGGCGGGAAAACCACCAGGTGAGCTCCCTCTCCTCTTAGCCGTTAAATCTATCTGAATGGACATGATTCGATCATGTAAATCGAAGGAGTAAGAGATCGTTCGATCTAGATCATGCGCTCCAGACTTAATGAAACATGCGCAGTTAGCATGTCATGAAACCACACAGCCAGCTAAGCTGACCATTCAGGAGTGGCCACGTGTTTTAGCTGTTTTTCTGTTTTATCCCGAATAGAATTAGTTTGGCCATTTTGCAAAAAAAGCCCCTAGATATTAGAACCATCATAACTTTTGATCCAGAAGGCCAAATTTAGCAAACCTAGACTTTTTGAGAAGCCCTTCACATGTAGAAACTGTTAGAACTATATAAATTCAAATTTGAATATTTCAAAATTTTCCAAATGCAAATGAGCCATTTGGATGAATTTTGGCATAATTCAAATTCTACAAATAAAAAAACTGCAAATAAAATATTTTTGCATACACTGTGTCCCAAAATAGTTTTTGAACCAATTAAAATTTAATTCAGAAGTAGAATAGCCATTTGAGTACTTTCTACCTAGTTTACATTCTATAAATAATTTTAATTAGGTTTCTTCTGGAAATTTGTTCCATACCAGTACCAAAACTATTTGTGACAGAGGACCCATTCAATGTAAGTTTGTCCTATAAACCATCTATAGTAGTCAACCATTATGCTTTAAGTGTTGTTTAATGAAACCCCTTTGTAAGAAAATTGTGGTTTGATCATTTTTGAAACCAATAATCATTTTATGTTAACCGCTTATTGAAGCAACTTTTGGACCGTAAACCCATACCCCAAGAACATTTGTAAATTTACAATTCATATTGTGAATTTCGTCAACCCCTAGTACCCAAAGCGTTCAAATGAATCATGTTGATCATGGATTTGTTTTCTAAAACCTTTAGACCAAACCTTGTGTGATATTTGTGACCTTGACCAACCAATATCCATTTTGGTAGACCTTTAAACACAATCACAATAATTTCTTTTGTAAATTAAATTATTGTGATAAGTTTTGACCTTGCCTTGACCCCAAAAATTGCTTAAACCCTTTTCCATGCTTGTTTGTTTTGTATTCCTTGATTCTTTTGTTTGTGAATTGTTCTTTATTTTTATTCATTTGATTTGTTTATATTGTTAAAAGAGAGAAATTATGTTTGTGAAGAGAGTGTACCTCTACACCAACCTCAATAAGGAAAGTGGCAAACTTCATAAAAATCATTTGTTTTGTTATGCATTAGTGTTTCACAAAATTGCATGGACAAGGCTATGCAAACTAAGTAGGGATAGTTATCTGTTATCTTGATCCCAGTAGATACCATAGTGGAAATTGTTTGCTTAGCCATGCTTGTAGACTAAGTTGGATATTATTCCAATGATTATTGTTATATGGGAGACGATTTATTATTGTATTTGGCAAGGGATATAGAGAAGAATTTCCTATGGAGATAGACCATTTCTATTACTTGGCACTGGAGATAGTCCAGCATAGCCACTAGAGATAGACCAGCATAACCTTTGGATATAGACCATTGGTGTTACAAGGCTCTGGAGAAAGACCAGCATAGCCACTTGAGATAGATCAACACAATCTTTGGAGATAAAACATTGGTGTTAAAGGGCTCTTGAGAAAGACCAGCATAGCCACTGGAGAATGACCAGCACAACCTTTGGAGATAAACCATTGGTGTTAAAAGGCAAAGTAGAAAGACCAGCATAGCCACTGGAGATAGACCAGCACAACCTTTGGAGATAGACCATTGGTGTTACAAGACAAAGGAGAAAGACCAGCCACTGGAGATAAACCATCATAACCTTTGGAGATAGACCATTAGTGCTACAAGGCTCTGGAGATAGACCAGCATAGCCTATGGAGATATACCATTATTGTTACAAGGCACTGGTTTTAGATGAAAAGTGTTTATAAAAGGATAGGATAAAACTAGCTTTCTACAAAACCTAGCCTTGAACTCCACTTAGCCAAATAAGCATGTAGAAGATAGAATTCTTCCACACATCCACCATAGTGCCATTTGCTAGTATATTCAATTATACCGACCCCTTGTCGCTGCATATTCCATCCTAAATATGGATTTGATGATGAGTGAGGATTTCATATAGGATCTCGAGTCTACCACCAACATGTTTTGCCTGTGGCACATGAAGAAGGTGAGGCTCAATGATGTACTATGTTTTCCGCTGTAATACTATGTACCCTGCTAGTCTTCTGAGACTATGCAAGTTGTAATTTATTTATGTTGTAAAGAATGGATCATGTAATGTAATGGAATTTGACGCATGTGCTTGATATTTCATCTTGTACTTTGGTGCTAGCAATTGATCTAGGGACTAGCACAGTAACACAGATGTTCTTTCATTATTTAAATGTGGGAACGCTACACCAATGTTGGAATCTTCGGACCGTAGAGGAAGTAGTCGATGCCGTTCATGTTCCAGAGTCAAAATAGTCGTGGACAAACCGGAACATCCTCATTTTCGAGACATCGAGGAAGTAGACCTTGGTGATTCCATCTTTGAGGTGCACGAAGCTCACGAAGGCATCACAAAAAAAAGAAGAATTGTTGTTGTTTGCGATGGTCGATGTTCACGGATCGGGCTTCGGGGTCGGTGGCAATCTTAGCATAGTAGAAGTACTTGTTGGTAGTGGCCTTGATCACGGAGAAGTTGGCATGGTCGTCGAATCGGACTTGGAGTTCCCACGGGCATTAGGGTCTTGTTGTTGTGGTTTTTATGGTTCACGGTATCTAGGACACAAGTAAAATGACGAGACACTATCTCGAGAAAACAAACACGCACTCGTGTGTGACCATCGCAAAACATGCAGGGACGTGGCGGGGACAATGGCTAGAGTTGCATACAACGGTCGAGCTACCATTGGAGGTGGCCTGCGGCCATGGGGGCGAAGATGATGACAAGAAACAGACGAGCTCGGCCAGAACCAGAACTCGGGATGGAAGAGCGGTCAACGGTGGTGCTTGGAGACAGACGAGGTTCAATAAGAAGGAGACATACGGGATCAAGGAAGAGCAGGAGAACGGCAGGAGCTCACGCTCATGCTGGAGGCGACGATGGGGCAGGAGCTCCCGGTGGCAAGCACGGAGGAGGGCGGCTGCCGGCCAGAGATGGACGCCGGGGGATCATGGAGGAGGAGGACGACATCTTGGATGCATGAGACATGGCCGAAGAGTTTGAGGACGACGGCCATCGAGGTAGTGAACTGCGCAGGAGGACGAGCATGGTGGCAGCACTGTCGGAGGCGAGGGAAGGAGAAGCTCGGGGTCACGGTCGTCCGTGTGGGAAAACATGTCGATAACCGTGAAGGATCCAGGAGACGGCAGGGCCAAGGAGAGAAGGGAGGCCCACAACACTCGAGTTGGGGCCAACGATGGAGAGAGCAACGGTGAAGAGAGAGCAAAGCAGAGAAGCAGAGGGAGGGATGATACGTGCATTTTAGGTGTTATTTGACTTAATGTTTTATTAATAAGTAGATAGGGAATTTGGTATTTTACCATGCCAAACTGCACCGTATATGTCTGTGTATGCATATTGTTGAAATCCCAAAGAGATATTTCATACAAGGTTATATAAGGAGATCACAACAATTAAGGCCATTCAAAAGAAGTACAAATTCGCAGAAGCCAAATGAGAGGCAGAAGGCCACTTAACAAGCATGGTACGGTCAATTACGACCGTACCAGTCACCGTACCAGCTATGTTCAGCGGGCAAACAAGGAAGTACCCACATAACAAGTCATGGTACGGTCACTTTGACTGTACCAGATAGAACAACTCGGCACGGAGGGCGAAACGGAAACACCGATCGTACCCTTTTAAGTCGGTAATAGATAACGACCATGGTATGGTGAGTACCTGATACGTCCAAAACGTATCTCCTTTTCCGAACACTTTTCTTATTTTTTCCCCTAAACTTGTGAGTTTTGGATACCACTTACACGGACTAACGTTGTTTTCAGCAGAATTACCTTGGTGTCTCGTTTTTGTGCAGAAAAAACAACTTTCGGGAAATTGCCCAGAAAAGATCCCTTTGAGCTTAAAACACCAGAAGAACCCGGGAGCAAGAAGGAGTCCCAGAGGGGGGCCAGGAGGGGGCCACACCACCCCTTGGCACGCCCCCTTCGCCGTCCCGCCTATATGTGTCGGCCACCTAGGCACCCCATCGGGATTCCCTTTCGACTACTTATGCCCCGTAAACTAAAAACCGAGGGGGGTTCATCATATTCCATAGAAACACAACAGAGCACCGCCGCCACCTCGAAACTCGATTTGGGGATCAGAATTTCCTGTTCTGGTGCCCTGCTGGGACGAGTATTCGAAGGAGATCATCGCAATCAACACCGCCACCTCTTCTCCATCAACCATCCGTGATTTCTCCGTCCATGTGTGAGTAAACACCATTGTAGGCTGAGAGGGATGGAAAGGATTGGATGAGATTGATCATGTAATAATGCCAGATTGTTAGGGCATAGTGCCTAGTATCCATTGTTAGTGTTTTCTACCATTGTTGCAACTTGTTATGCTTAATGCTTGTCACCTTGGGCCCGAGTGCCATGATCTAAGATATGGTCATGTTATTGTTTCATGAGTATAATTATGTTTCTTCATCATATCTGCAAGTTGTTTACACATGTCATTGTCCGGAACCCGAGGCCCCAAAGTGACAGAAATTGGGACAGCCGGAGGGGACGGTTGTGATGTGAGGATCACGTGTGTTCACGGAGTGTTAATGCTTTGCTCTGATGCTTTATTAAAACGAGCACCTTAATTACTATTAGTTTCCCTAGAGGCCCCGCTGCCACGGATGGTAGGACAAAAGATGTTGTGCACGTTTCTCATTGCGAGCACGTATCACTATATTGGAACACATGCATATGGTTTGCCTAGAAGTTGGATGCTTTATTATTATTATTATTATTATTATTATTATTATTATTATTATTATCTGCAATGCCCATGTTTAGATTATTACATGACCTATGTTATCCATGCAACGCTCGTTCATCCATTCCCTCTATGCCTACGGTACTTCCCATCCTGCTGTTTTTCGTGATTGCTACTGCCGTTACTATTTTACTACTGCTGTTATTTTATTTCTATTGCTGGTATAAAACTGTTACCACTGATAAATTGTTGCGGGCAAGTCTACTTTCAGGTGCAGCTGAATTGACAACTCAGTTGTTAAGGCTTATAAATATTCTTTGGCTCCCTTTGTGTCGAATCAATAAATTTGGGTTTTACTTCCCTCGAAGATTGTTGCGACCCCCTATACTTGTGGGTGATGAAGACTATTTTCTGGCGTCGTTGCCGGGGAGCATAGCTTTATTTATTTTATCACTTGATCGTGATATTGTTTGATGCAAGCCATTCATTATGGGCAAGACTCGTGATGGAAAAGTTCCTATATTACCATCCAGTACAAGGAGAGGTACAACTCTGAACACCTCTGTTGCTCTTGATTCACCATTTGTTATGAGTAAACTTCTTACTCCACCACATGCTACACGTACTGTTACTTCTGTTGAGTATTAAAATGTTTCTGATACTTTTGATGATGCTTCTACTGTGCTTGATGATACTGGTTCTCTAGGTCCTTTCCTAGATGCTACTATTGCTAAATCCAAACAAATTGAAAATTCTAATTTTTTTGCTGAAACTGCTAGTACACCCGTTAATTCACCTGAGCTTATTGATGATCTTGTTCAAACCTATATTGAACTTAATGATAATTTTATTGAAGAAGCTCGTGCTACTACTGGTGCAAGTGCTCTTAAGAGTCTTCTTGCAAGACATCCTGTGAAATATAAATCTTCTCTTGATGCTAAGTTTGCCACATCTCCCATACACATTAGAGACAAGGATTATGATTTCTCTTTAGATTTTTCTTATATATCTATTTTTGAGAAGGAACCTTTTTGTGGAACTGAAAGTAAAAGTGCTATAGAACACATGAATGACCTTTCATCTTTGAGTAGTTTATTTTCTGATGATACTAAGCTGCATACTTATTTTGTTACAAGATCTTCCCTTTCTCATTGAAAGATGAAGCTAAAACTTGGTTTAAAAATCTGTTACCTGGATCTATTACTGATCCTATGGATTTGGTTAATGCTTTGTTTCAAAAATATTTTCCTGCTAGTGCCCAACATGCTGCTGTGCAGGACATCTATAACTTTGAGCAAATTGAAGGAGAAAAATTGCCTGAATCTAGGACAAGGTTTTGTTCTTTAATAATAGCTAGCCCTGGATATCCATTACCTAAAAATTATCTCCTAGATAAATTTTATAATGGACTAACTGTTGAATCTAGGACATACCTGGATAGTTGTGCTGGTTGTGTTTTCAGGATAAGAACTCCAGAAGAAGCTGAGAAATTAATGTCCAAAATAGCCAAAAATAATGATGATTGGAATATACCCGAGCCTACACCTACACCAGAACCAACACCCAAGAATAGAGGTATGATTGAATTAAATGATGAAGTGATGAAGGAAGTCAAGAAATCTCTTAAAGAGAGGGGTATTAAATCTGAAGATGTGAAGAATTTACCTCCTATAGAAGAATTATGTAAGCCTATTCCTCATCCATCAACTTTTGAGGTACACTCTCTCCAATGCTTTGATAATAGAGATATTCCCTATTCTAAACCACCTGATCAATGCTTAGATGAATTTGATAATTATGTTGTTAAGCAAGACAACTTTAATATGAGAGTGCAAAATCATCTTATGGAAAACTCTAGAGATATTGATAATTTGCATGGTATTATTGAAAGAAACTCTAATGATGTTAAAATTCTTGTTAAACATTTTCAAATGGTTAGAATTCAAATTGATCAACTCAGTAAAGTGCAAAATGATATGCTAGCTAACGCTTCTAGAGAAAAACATGTCTGTGAAATAATTACTAGGAGTGGTGTTTCTACTGAGGACCCCTTGTATCCTGAAGGACATCCTAAAAGAATTGAACAAGATTCTCAGCAACCTAAAAACAATAGTTCTCCTTCTAAGAAAAAGAAGAAGATACACAAAAATGTTGTAGAATCTCCTAAACCTCCTAAAGATCCTAGTAGTATATCTATTTCTGATGCTGAAACTAAAAGTGGTAATGATAAAAGTGATGCTTCTGATAAAGAAGAAACAATAGCTGAACCCGAAAACCAAACTAAAACTACAAAGTATACTAAGGAGGATTTCATTGATAATAAACATGGTAATGAAAGAGATCCTTGGGTACAAAAAGCAATGCCTTTTCCTAATAAGTGTAGCGTTCCCACATTTAAATAATGTAAGGACACATGTGTTATTGTGCTAGTCCCTGGATCGATTGCTAGCACCACAGTACAAAATTAAATATCATGCAAATGCATCAAATTCTATTACATCGCATGATCCAGTTTTTACAAAATAGTATTACAACTTGCATAGTCTTGGAAGACTAGCAGAAAACAAAGAAAATACATCGGAAAACATAGAACAACCTTGAGCCTCATCTTGTCCACGTGCCATAGGCAAAACATGTTGGCGATAGACTCGAGATCCTAACAAACTCTTCATTCGTCTTCAGAAACATCTGCAGGATGGAATATGCAGCCACAAGGGAGTCAATACAATTTAATGTATTGGCAAGTAACACTATGGTGGATATAAATGGCAAAACCAATACTACATGCTTATTTGGCTGTGGAGTTTTGGCTAAGTTTGCATAAAGAAAGTTTTCTCCTATATTTTTCATAAAATATTTTTGATCATAAGAGGTATCTCTGGATAGAGATTTGTGAACCCTGAGTCATCTTCAGAAATGTTGACATATTCATAGGTACAACCATGTGAATGGTCCCCTACCATGCCAGAGATAAGATCATTTTCATAGGTACAACCACCAAAGTGATCCCCTACCATGCTGGAGTAATGAGCATTTTCATAGGTACAACCACTAATGTGATCCCCTACCATGTTGGAGTAATGAGAATTTTCATAGGTACAACCACTAATGTGATCCCCTACCATGCTGGAGTAATGAGAATTTTCATAGGTACAACCACTAATGTGATCCCCTACCATGCTGTTTCATTGATCTTCCTTGTATCTCTTCATGTTGACACCAAGTTGAAGATGGAGTTCCTTCTTGTGGTTGAGTCTTGACTTCCATTTTGTAATCTTGATAGATTCTTGAAGCAAGAATGGGGGAGTGGAGAAGTAGATAGAAAACTAAGGTTCACTACTTGGTAGTAGATGTGATTGACACATTTTAGTGACTTGGTCTTGGCTCCAAATAGCCATAACACCAAAGAATAGATGATGGAAACAATTCCTATGACATTGTAAAAATGGATGTATCACTATGTTGGGTTTTTGGTCAAAAACACATGGCCATGGTCCAAGGGTGTCCAAAATTGTTAGGCACTAATGTCTCTGGTTCAAGGTTACCCAATGGAGCAATTTTGGTTAAGGAACCATAATCTAACTATTTATAGAATTAAATCTATGTCAAAAAATACTCAAATAGTCCACTTTATTCTAAATTCAATTTTAATTTGATCAAAAACTATTTTGGGATAGGGAGTATGAAAATACACATCCTGAGGTTTCGAAATATATTTTATTTGCAATTTTTGGATTTCTAGAATTTGAATTATGCCAAAATTCACCAAAGAAGTATATTTGAATTTGAGCAAATTTTAAATGGTCAAATTTACATTTTGACAGTGCTAAAAGATTCTACAGATTGTGCTGATTCCAAAAAGTCCAAGATTGCTAAATTTGGCCAAGTGGTTAAAAAGTTATGATGGTTGCAAGTTACAGGGACTATTCTGCAAAAACTACTTTGATTTCTATTCGGAATAAATCCAGAATCTGGCTGGGCCGAAAACAGCTTATCTATCGCGCAGGGCGATGGGTAGGAATTGGGCTTGGGCCGGTTAGGCGTTGCGCCGAGCGAAGGATTGGCTAACCGCGCGCGGCTGATGTGGCGCTACGTGATTGGCATAAGTGATTTAACAGCGACCGTGCGATCTAGATCTAACGGTTGAGGAAGCTAGGTTTCGTACCTGGCCGGAGTTGTCGCCGGAAAAGGTGATGCCGGCGGCGCTCTCCTCACGGCACGGACGGCGGCGAGGCTAGGAGGCGCCTCCGGGCACGGGGACGGCTCCAGGAAACTCGACGCTTCACGACGATTCCGATGGTGGCCTTGGCGTGGCTCAGCGTGGCTACATACGGTGGCGCGGTGAAGATCTCATGGCGGCAGTGCGGGACGGCTCCGGCGAGGCGTATTGCACGTATTAGTGCACCTGGGAACGAAATAAAATGATCAAAATACGTGGCTACAATAGATAGGAAGCTTAGAGAGGGAAGGGGGCTCGGGGATGGCCGGACCTTGCCGGATTTGTGCTCGAATGGCCGCGGTAACATGGAGCTCCGGCGAGGAAATACGAGATCCTGGGCGCGTGAAAAGGAGAGGGAGGAGAGGGGAAATATAGAGAAGATGCAGGGCTTCAAATAGGTGGGCTCGTGGCTCCAATTGATGGCCTAATTGATCCGCAATCAAGTGCGCAAAATCAATGGACGAAACGGCCGTGGCAGTTTCCATACGCGAGGAAGATGATGGCGTCATCAATTTTTTTTAAATTCCCGTTTTCTTATTTCATTAATAACTTCTGTTTTCTTTATCCAATTTACCTCAAATAAATTTCTATAATTTTGTAAATGAAATTTCTATCAACTAATAACATTTTTTGGTCAACTTTGAATATATTTCAAATTTCATATTTTGCAATTATAAATGAAACATTAATAGTACTTAATATCATTTTATATGGAATATACCAAATAATTTGTAATCAGTTTTTATAAAATTACAGAAACCTTCTTATTGTAAAATATTATTTTTAAAAAGCATTTCAACTTGTTTTCATATTTTAATAGTTTTAAAATATGAGAAAACATTAATAGCAAATTTAAACGAAACAAGGATTTTAAAATAGAAATATGATTTAAATGATTTCAGAAATATTTCCATGGTTCAAGTATTGTTTTCTAGGACCTTTTAAAACATTTCATACATTATAATTTCAAGTTTCTACATACTTGCAGAATCACTAGTAGTAACCTTTTGTTATATTCAAAATAGAGAATTATTTAATAAATTTGAATTGGGGTTTAATAGGATTATATGGGTTTTCTAAAAGTATAATGTTGTTTTCCCAATTAAAAAAAATTGTTTTCTCCAAGGTGCTTTGCTTATTTTCATACTTAAATAATTTAAAAGACACTTTATTGTTTTTTTGACTCACATAAAACTTGGAAAACAAGTAACCAACTTTTATCTAGTGGAGGTTAATAATAATAGTGACATAATTTATTGGAGACAAGGAGAAAATATTAGAGTTAGTAACTCTCTGGGTTTTAATTATCATAATCATTTTCATAAATGTAGTGAGTTGAAAACATGTTTGGTAAAGATGTTTTCTAAGAAAATATTTTATTCACATGAGGAAACATATTTTATTTTAGAAATAGGCCTTAGGGTTTATGGAATTAAGGAAATTTGGATTCTTTATTCCAATTACATATTGTTTTCTTTTGCTTCTTGCATTTCATTTGGTTTTTGGTGACTTGCTTTGTATGAAAACAAAAAGTTTCAAATTTTTGTGATTTTTGCACTTTCGAAAAATCAGGGATGTTACAATAAGAAACACAAACCAAAGGAAGAAGAACATTATAACAAGTTTTGTGAGTGGATGAAACCTCTGTTCTTGCAAATCCCTTTGACTGATGCTATTAAACTGCCTCCTTATTCTAAATATATGAAATATATTGTCTCTAACAAAAGGAAAATTACTAATGAGGAAATTTCCACTAAGCTTGGTAATTACTCTTTCAATGGCAAGGTTCCAAAGAAGCTTAGAGATCCTAGTATTCCTATTATCCCTTGTTCTCTTAAAAATAATTATGTTAGAACTGCTTTATGTGACTTGGGAGCTGGAGTTAGTGTTATGCATTTCTCTCTTTATAAGAGACTCTCTCTTTCAAAATTGATAGACACTGATATATCTTTGCAAATGGCTGATAAGTCTACCGCTATTCTTGTTGGTATATGTGAGAATGTTCCTGTTCAAGTTGCTACTAATTGTTTGATATTAACTGACTTTGTTGTGTTGGAAATGCCTGAAGATGATAATATATCTATTATTCTTGGGAGAACTTTTCTTAACACTGCAGTGGCTCTTATTTATTGCAATCAAGGAAAAGTGACTTTCAATGTTAATGATAAAGAGCATACTGTTTATCCCAAGAAGATTGATAGAAGATATGGTTTAAATTCAATTTAAAATATTGAGACCATCAAGATTGGAGAATTTTATTGTCGCATTCCGAAGCCACCAAAAGAATATGGTATTATTATGATTGGGAATATGTCTATCAAGGTTGAGGTAACATAATTATGTAGTTGTTAGCAAAGTTTTGCTTCATCCGAAAATTGTTCTAGTAACAAGACTTGATCACCCTTGTTAACAAAATGATTTTGAACGAAGAGGACAATGTTTTCACTATGTTCACCTTTCCCATTATGTTTTCACCATGTTTACTTATGTTATCACATTGCTACTTTAGTACAATCATGGTTTCCATCAGCCATATTGATGTTTTCACCCTGATTACTATGGTTATGCATGTTTTCACCATCCATACTTTTGTTTTCACCACCTCCACCTTTGTTTTCCTTGGTTATTTTTCATTGGAGTGTAATAGAACCTCCGGAGTTCTGGTTTTGGTTTTGTTTTCCACCTTTTCACTTTTGTTTTTCTGGTTTTTATTAATTATTAAAATTCTGGAAATACCTCAAAAATAAAGTTTCTCGAAAAAATCCAGAAAAATTATAACAAATTTTTACGTAAAAATGAGGACAGAGAGCCACCTGGGAGGCCCCAGGGGGCCCACCAGTCAGGCACACCATGGGGTGGCGCGACCCACCTCTGGTGGCGCCAGCACATGGTGTGGGGCCCCCTGGCCCCCCACTAACTCTCTCCCTGCCAAGGATCTTTCTCTCACCTCCCAAACTCAAAACATTTCCTGGAACCCGAGTTCTTGCTATACTTCTCGATATTTTTTGATCTCTTTGCTCAGCCCATCATTTGTGCTGAAATTTGGTGCATTTGCTCTCCGGTATGTTACTCCATTGATTATCCAAGTATAATTTTGTTTGGTGAAGTATTTCTTGAGTATTTTGGTACTGTAGGTGACAGCTTATGTGAGTTTGCATTCTTGATTTGAGTAGAAATAATGTAGTTTTGATGCATGTTTAGCTCTCCTATAAGTCCCTATGTAGTTTCCACCTTTGCTTGAAATCAATTTTTATGATGATTGTTGAAAAAATTTCAGAGATGAACAACCATAACTTTGGAGAGATATTTAGGAGTGATGCTCCTAGAAGAACAAGGTCCTCACGTTCATCCACCTTAGTGAGACCATACTATATGAAGACCTTATTGCACCAAATATCAACGATGCAGGAGGTGATGGAATTGCCAACCCTTCTAGCTAACCTTGTGTTACATTTTTAAGAAGTGCATGTCTTTTAGATGACTTTTTAATGCTTGTTGAAAGAGTTAGTTTAACCAACTACATGGAGGTTGAAAGTCCTCAGTATGCTACTCCCACAAAAACTTTTGTTGAGAGTTTTAAATTTCAGAAACAAACAATTTGGTCCCACTGTTGCTTTCAAGTTATATAGTAGTCCTTTTTCTTTGACCTTGGAGAATTTTTGTAAGATTATAGGTATCAACGCTTCCGGGACAGCGTGCAAGATTCAAGATAAACCAGTAGATCTCATGGCGCTCTATCGAGAAATCACCAATGGTGATGGCCGGTCACCCCAGCGTGGGCAGATAAGAACCATTTAACTTCCTGCTCTTAGATATTTCACTTACTATCTTGCTACTAGTATCCTTGGTAGGGAGAACACTATCAATGTTTCTAGTTATCACCTTGATTTTATTGATGCTGCGCTTAACCGTAGCAAGAAGTATAACCTTAGTTCACTCAATGCTTGCCGCCTTGCTGCTAAGGGGCCCATTTATGGGGGAATTATTACTACACGCATAGCAAATGATCTAGATTTTTCTATTGCTCTTGATGATGAAATAATTGCTCCTTATAGACTCAACCTTGTTGCCATGAAGGCTCATCATTTTATCAATGCTAACTCTACTGCTGATCAATTAGTATATAGAGTTTTATTTATGGACGGAGATTAGTAGGAAGTTATTTTGCCACAACCTGTTTTGTTCAAAGTCGACAGCTCACCATGGTCGCGCTCCAAGGGAGAGATAGAGGAGCATCTGAGCATGACGGAGTTCCATAGGCAGCAGGCGAGGCGAGACATGCCTTCCTAGGACTACAACATGCAGTACACCAGCGTGTCCTTGAGCAAATATCAGGAGGAGGGTTCCTCCTCAACATACTACGGGGGCGCCACCTGATTGTTCCCTTGGGGATGATCTCCACTTAGGCCAAAAGCCTAAGCTTGGGGGGAGGCATACCAACATCACACTCATTTATATACCATGTTTGGTCGGTTCTTTGTATATCCATGTTTTCGTTTCTTTCGTTTGTTTTCGTTTTCTTTCGCTTCTTTCGTTTCTCTTTGTTTTATTGTTTTGTTCCTGTTTTCCAAAACACAAAAAGATCAAAATTATTTCTGTTGTTTCTGTTTGTTTGATTCTTGAGTTTCTTTTGTTGGTTTGCTTTCTTTTCTCGTTTCGGTTTAGTATTCAAAAATCCAAAAGTATTTTGTTTTGTTCGCTTGCTTCTTTTCGTTCTTGTTTTAATTCAAAAACCCAAAAATATTTGTCGTTCTTTGGTTTTGTAAAGTTTGTTGCAGAGTTCGTCGGACTTTCGTGTCTCCATTGGAGCTTGATTATCATTCTATATTTTTTAATCCACAAGTGAAGAGCAGTAATGATGATTTACGACAATCCAAGTTGTGGCGAGAGGCTGGTATGAACTCTATTTGTTTTATTTTTGTACATATACTCATCCATGTGAACATGCTTAGTTCGTTCATGCAAGGTGTATGTTATTGAATTGATGCTTAGTAGTTAATGTTGTCACGTGTTTAGTTCCAACTTGTTAATATAAGATAGCATGTCGTACGAATGTTTGCTTGCATTGTTTTATTCATAGAAGGGTATGACATTGTGGTATCTCCCTCTGATTGTTTCGCTTCAATCGACTTGGGACATGCTCACGTGTGCATATGACTGAAAACAAAAAGTCAATTAAGCCTCGATGATTTATTTTGTCTCAGAGTATTTGTATCATCTTTATGCCCCTGTTAATTTTGTTTTGTCGCAAGCATGATTATGACAGTTGTTGCTTTCTAGATTGTCGCTCCCCATCTATTGCTTGCCTTCAACTATATTGAGTATGAGCTCTACTCGTGCATCTGACTCCCAAAAACCAAAGTTTGCCTAATGTGTCCACCATACCTACCTATATATGTGGTATTTAACCGCCACTCCAAGTAAATTTCTCGTGTGCGACCTTTAAAACCTTCGAAAAATTATTCATGTTTTGTGACCCTATTTTAGCTCGCGAGGACGTAAATAGAGAATATTTATATCAATTGTTGATTGGATTTCACACCCTGGACTAGTGGCTTCATCCGCTTATCCAAATGATAGAAGAGCCGGCAGCAGGGTGCCCAGCCCCAAAGTAATACAACAAATTCTCTTCACTATTTTTTCCTCTGATTTATCAGTCAAAGCATAATTGTGTAAACAAAAGAGAAAGAGGGATGAGCTTCTACCTAGATGCATCATTCTATGGGATCCTCTCTTGTGATGTCTAGTTGGCTTGTGACGTACTGTACTATCTATTTACCATTCATTGACATAAGTATACACCTCTCTTGAAAATGTTTTCTATACGTCTATTTAATAAAATAAAATGCTCTAGCACATGACTTAATCCCTGCTTCCCTCTGCAGAGGGCCTTTCTTTTATTTTTATGTTGTTTCTTTGCCCTCTCACTTTATGCACCTTCTTGAGAGCATGGCTATCATTCTTAGTGTAATGTGCGTGTCCCAAAACATGGTTGATTGTGGTATAACTTTGATGCTTGTATCTTTGATATCTTTATTTCTAGTCTTCATTTGAACTTCAGAGGTGCCCTAGCATTTTTGTTTTTCTCCATTATTAAGGGAAAGCGAGTACACTTTATCATACCCTATTATGAGTATTGCAATCCCGCAGATTGATATAATTTATGTTGTTTATTATTAGTTTGTTGGCATCTCTTCATGGTTTGCATAACTGTTAGGTGACTTTTATCTTGCATACATCTTATTATGAATTTCCTCAGCACTTGATCATATAGTGAGTATATTTACATCATATGAAACAAATGTGTTCGTAAAAGTCTTTTATCGCACTCAGTTGTCACCGAATTGCTTGAGGACAAGCAATAAGCTAAGCTTGGGGGAGTTGATACGTCCAAAACGTATCTCCTTTTTTGAACACTTTTCTTATTGGTTTCCTCTAAACTTGTGAGTTTTCGATACCACTAACACAGACTAACACTATTTTCAGCAGAATTACCTTGGTGTCTCGTTTTTGTGCAGAAAAATCAACTTTCGGGAAATTGCCCAGAAAAGATCCCTTTGAGCTTAAAACACCAGAAGAACCCGGGAGCCAGAAGGAGTCCCAGAGGGGGGCCAGGAGGGACCCACACCACCCCTTGGCGCGCCCCCCTTGGCCATGCCGCCTATAGGTGTCGGCCACCCAGGCACCCCCTCGGGATCCCCTTTCGACTACTTGTGCCCCGTAACCTACAAACTGAGGGGGGTTTGTCATATTCCACATAAACTCAACAGAGCGCCGTCGCCACCTCGAAACTCGATTCGGGGATCAGAAGTTCCTGTTCTGGCGCCCTGCCGGGGCGAGGATTCGAAGGAGATCATCTCCGTCGACACCGCCACCTCTTCTCCATCAACCATCCATGATTCCCCCGCCCATGTGTGAGTAAACACCACTGTAGGCTGAGAGGGAAGGAAGGGATTGGATGAAATTGATCATGTAATAATGGCAGATTGTTAGGGCATAGTGCCTAGTATCCATAGTTAGTGTTTTCTACCGTTGTTGTAACCTGTTATGCTTAATGCTTGTCACTTTGGGCCCGAGTGCTATGATCTCAGATATGAGCATGTTATTGTTTCATGAGTATAATTATATTTCTTGATCATATCTGCAAGTTGTTTACACATGTCATTGTCCGGAACCCGAGGCCCCAAAGTGACAGAAATTGGGACAACTGAAGGGACTGTTGTGATGTGAGGATCACGTTTGTTCATAGAGTGTTAATGCTTTGCTCCGGTGCTTTATTAAAAGGAGCACCTTAATTACCAGTATTTTCCCTAGAGGCCCCGCTGCCACGGGCTGGTAGGATAAAAGATGATGAGCAAGTTTTTCATTGCGAGCACGTATGACTATATTGGAACACATGCCTATGGTTTGCCTACAAGTTGGATGCTTTTTTATTATTATCTTCAAGGCCCATGTTTAGATTATTACATGACCTATGTTATCCATGCAACACCCGTTCATCCATTCCCTCTATGCCTACAATACATCCTATCCTGCTGTTTTCCGTGAATGCTACTGCTGTTACTATTTTACTATTGCTGTTATTTTATTTCTACTGCTGCTATAAAACTGTTACCACTGATAAATTGTTGCGAGCAAGTCTACTTTCAGGTGCAGCTGAATTGACAACTTAGTTGTTAAGGCTTATAAATATTCTTTTGCTCCCCTTGTGTCGAATCAATAAATTTGGGTTTTACTTCCCTCGAAGACTGTTGCGATCCCCTATACTTGTGGGTCATCAGTACCAACCGTATCGCTCATCATACCGAGGTGCGTTTTACCCTGTTTCGACCGACAGATTGAGAGGAAGTTCCCAAACTCGAAAAGAGAACAAGCCACGAGACACACTAGAAGAAAAACCATGAAAATCGACCAAAACCTAGCCTCCGAAAGGTGTCCTGAGGGGGAATTTCCAGAAGGAATCCATCTACATCAATTCCATCAGCGTTCAGGCCTCCGCATGAAACTCCATTGCCATCGCCACCATCTACATCTACGTGATATCATCTCCATCCCATCTCACTATAATTCTATAACATGTCGCACCCTGATTTCTAGGGGATACTCACCGTACGAACTGGATAGCAGATGCTTGGATTATGGGGCATAACTGCTCCCACGTCCCAGCTTCCTGGTAGGCCTGCGCCTATGCGCGACAACACAAGCCCTGCTATTCCATCGTCGATGTAAACTATCCACTAGAGATCAAAGGCACTTCCGTCGACGTACTTCAAACCATACACACATGGTACGTCAACGGCGTTGAACAACTGATATCACAACAGATCTCTACGACACAAAAGATTGAAATAAGTTGCAAATGGCTCTCATTAGAGCAGAGATAGCAAATACAATCATTCAGAGGACACATGTCCCAACAATACATCATTACAATACAGCGGAAGCATTCAACATGTCTGAGTACAGACAAGAACCAAATAGGCCTAAGAGGCCGGAAACAAACAGACGGAGCCCATCCACGAAGTCTCGGATCCTGCCCGGGTCCGCTATCTACTCGTCAGCAGTCTCGTCATACTCCACGTAGTTGCCACCATGTAGATCCTCGGAAACGTAGGTCTGCGGAAACCACAGCCCCAAAGGGGTCAGTACATAAACGTACTGGCAAGCAAGACTCACAAGTCACCAAAGTGTAACCCGTCAACACCAAGCACAGATGCCTTGGGTTCAACGGAAGAGAGGGGATATAAAAGATGCTGCAACTGGCTGCGCTAACCAACTACAGAGATTCTACCACTTCCGGCTAACAGAAAAGGAGATAAGATCGAGGATTGTAACCAACTGAAAGATAACTTCAAACAAACCCATCCTGGATCTCGCCCCTTATCCAAAGAAGCAATCCGAGGATAACTCACACAGTTGTATTAAAGGTGAATCAAGTTATTGTGTCGTCAACCTATTACTAGTCAAGTTATTAATCATTGGGTGTAACATGTTTGATCATTATGTTTAAGTTGTCCTGAGTACTTGTTAGCCAGTACTTTCACCAAGTAATCCATAACCGCGGAAAACACGGCTTCTCGAGAAGATTATCCCTGCAGGGGTGTGCTCCAGTACCCGTACACACTCAAGCCACCAACTAAAACTTAGGTGGACTTGACACGACCCAAACCATCTCTACAACCCATCCTAGGAGCCACGGAGCTATAAGGTCCCGGCCAGTCCGCCTAACCTAAGCGCAAGGGTGAAAACCACACCCCCCGGCACCACAGGCCTCGCCCTATATGCATCAACATCATCATCAGTAACCAAGGGGGGCCAACCCATTATGCAATGGAGCAAATGGAACACCCGAACTAAGTGTGGCTCTTCGGACAAGCTGCAGATCAGGTCTAAGTCGAGGGGGGGTCCCATACTATCACCCGGATGCGGTGAGCACGCTCATCATGGATCAGTAGACAAGACCCTTTTCCTATTAGGGTCGACACTAGCAGGCCTCAAAACCACGAAGGGCCTCCTGCCGGTGCCTTATCATCAAATTTATTATTAATAGCAACATTAGCATGATTGATTGATTAACCTCGAGCCCCCAGAACATAATGAAGTAATAACAGGAAGTAACGGGTAACAGACTCGAGCAAAACAACCTAAGCATGCTAGTAAGACACTGGCTCAAACAATGGTTGTAGGAAGGGAGATGAGGCAATATCAGGTTTAAGGGATTCATGTGATGGGTTCGTAACAGAAACAACTACTACTAAGGCTAGCAGAAAAGAACAACGGAAAGTATCGGTAATCAATGTTGAAAGGAACACAGTGGTTCATGTGAGTGATAACTTGCCTGCAAAACCCAGTAGCCTGGTACTGAGCTAAAAATCCTTAGAAGGGATGTCGTAAGTATCGTCGGTCTCAACGTCGTCGTATATCCGGGAAGAAGCAAACAAACATTGCAGAAAGATAAACAATCAATATAATGGCATAGGTGCACAAACATGGGATGATGCATGTCAATTTAATTGATGCAACAACATAAACTAGTTGACAAGATAGAAACAGGATTAAATGGACCCATATGCAATTGGATTGCATATGGAAAGCCCATGAATTATGGTTGAATTAATTTTTTTACAACTAATCAACTTGTGTAAGTGAATTAGCATGATGCATGGATGAGGAAAACAGCAAAATAACAACAATAGAACCAAATGGGAATAAGGCTTAACAAGTTTAAATTCATTTATTAAGTGTTGGAATTTTGGTTACTTAAAGGTGTCACACAAGCATTTGTTGTTTTCATCAAGTTAAATTGTTCAAAATAGATAACAAAGTTTATATTTGAAAAGAAAACAAGATTTTAGTTGGAATACATGTTTCACTTGTTGAAAAAGGATTTCAAATAAATTATTTAGGAATTAAACAAGTTAAACAAGAATTAAATGAATTTAATTCAAACATGAACTTATTTGAATTTTTATTTGTTCAAAACATTAAGTGAGATTCATATTTGAAAAGTTTATGCTTTTATGGTTTGAAAACATATTTTATATGTCCCAAAAGAATTTGTTTTGATCAAGTTAGGAATTTAGCAATTTTAAATGAATTAAATAAGATTTAAATTATTTAACCAAGTTTAATTATTCAAAACATGAAACAAATTTTATATTTGGAAAGGTGGTTTAATTTTGCATGGAAAACATATTTCATTTGTTGAAATTGGATTTAAAATGAGCAAGTTATTATTTTGGCAATTTTAAATGCAATAATTAAGAAACAGTTGTTTTCAGCAATTTAAATTATTCAAAACAGCAAACAAAATTTATATTTGGAAAGTACATGAAAAATTGATTGGAAAACATATTTGGTTTGTGAAATTTGGAATTTTTATGAACAAGTTATGAATTTTGCAAATTTAAGTGAATTTGACAAGTTTTCAAATTTTGCACCAATTTAAAATATTCAAAACAGTAAACAAAATTTATATTTGGATAGATCATTTAATTTGGTATTGAAAACATATCAAAATTGTTGGATTTGGAGCTAAAATGATTTTATTATGCTATTTACAAAATTTGGGGTAAATCTGCCATTTTTAGTGAAACAGGGACTTAGAAATAAATTACAGGGGTTAAGAAAATAATTAGCAGGGACTTGTTGGTGAATATGTGAAGTTGTTGGGCCTGGAAAAAAGATGGAAAAAAGTTTGGGTGTTGCGCGCTGGATGGGATTCGAACCCGAGCCCTCTGGCTTGTGCGCGCAAGGGTGATGCCACTGCGGTGGCTGCTGGACTCGCGACAGAAAGAGGGAAGTGGGGGGTAAGTTGTTCTGCCGCGAGAGGTTTCTGAACTGCAACTGCAATCGGTCTCTGCATCTCGACAGGGATCGAACAGCGATCAGCGGCAGCTCGCCGGGGCGCTGGGGCATGGGTGATGGTGGCGGTCGAGGTTGGTCTGGGGGCCTGGTGCGGAAGGAGGTGAGGGAGAGGAGAACCGAGGCGGGCGCTCACCTTGCGATCTGGAGGCGATCGGAAGCAGCTGGTCGGGCAGACAGGGAGCAGGCAGGGCGTCGGTGCAGGTGGAGGCAGTGGAGGGCGCCGGCGATGGAGGTGATGGCGCCGGCGACCCAGGCCTCCTCGGGCGTGGACAACTACATCGAAGTTGGAGCCGGTACGCAGCCGGTTCCATTCCCGGGGAAGGTGGCCTCTCGAGGTGATCATGGCGACCGGCGGTGAGGGGAGAAGGTGGTGGCCATGGTGGGGTTCGGTGCGGTTCAGAGGTTCAGAGGGAGCTCGGGTGGGGAAGATGGATGAGATGGCGGCGGTGGGCGATGGGGAGAGGAGCTAGTGCCTAGGGTTTGGCTAGGGCAGGGAGTTGGTGTGGTTCTTTTAAGGGGAACGAGGACCTTGTACGGCATGGCATCCAAGGGGGGTTGGAGGAGATCGGGTGGTGTTGATGTGTTCGTACAGAGAGGAGGAAGACGACAAGGGGTGAGGGAAAAGGTACTGGGCCAAGAGTCATGGGCTGAGGTGAGAAGAGAAAAGGAAAAGGGTGGGCTGCCCCTCTCCTAAGTTTCTTTTTATTTTTCTTATTTGCTTTTTTTTTGTAGTGAGAGGAAAAGGAAGAAAAGGATGGTTTGTGGGTTAGTGAAAATTTGAGAAAAAATTAGGGAAACTCTTTAGGCCAAATGCAACCATTTGGCAACTTTTATTTTTCCATGGATTCAAAATTTAAGTGCTGTTTGGAATTGTTTCAAATGTGGATGATTTGAGTATTAAAATTATTATTGAAACCAAAATTTTAAATAGGGTGACCCAAACTGCTTAAATTGGAAAATAACAGGGTAAACAAAATGTTTTGGTTATTCTTTTCATACTTTCAATTTGGGTTCTGTTTGAAATGCATTTGGTTTGAATTGGGATTGGTTAATGATTGAAAACAACAAGTTTAATAGGGTGAGCCCTATTATTAAATGGATAAAAAATTAGAATGGTGTGATAATTTCCATGTCTTGGAATTTGGTGATGTTTGGTGATTGCTTTGAATTTGAAACCAAATTGGAATTGATTAATGGAAATAAAAGCACCATTTTATTAGTTGATCATCATGGAATAAAAGGGAACAATTTGGTTGTTTTCACTTGTTATTTTTATTCCAAAAGTTGTAACAGAACAAGTATGAAAACATTGTTTGAGTAAGGTTTGAATTTGAGTTGTGAAAACAGTGGAAAACAAATGCAACAAATAAGAATCAAATGCAAACAACATGGAAACAAATAATTGTTTTATTTTGAAATATCATTTTAGAAATTGTAACATCACAAGGATGAAACAAAGGGTTTGAATTTTGGTTTGGAATTCAAACAGAAAACAAAGGAAAACAACTGAAAACAGTTGGAAAACAAATGAAAAACAAACAAAACAAATGCAATCAACATGATGCCATGATGCAAAACATAAAATAACAGATAGCAAACATTCTAAAGGCTGTTTTTTCAGACTTGGGATGTTACAAAACGCCCCCCCTTGAAGGAATCGCGCCCCGAGATTCCTACTGAGAAAAGAAAAGGTCCGGATACTTCTTGGGAAGATTCTCTTGAGCTGTGATACGTGAAACACATCGTGCACCTTGGATAGTTTAACTGGAGGTTGAAAACAATAGGAATTCCTGGCAACTCTTCTGTAAAGATATCAGGGAATTTGGAAACCACCGGAACATTTTCAAGTAAAGGGAGAGGTTTTGTATGGGAGGTGTATAGCTGAAAAGAACTTGATTCATTTGGTGAATAGATTATCTGGCTAGAATGGTGGAATAGAGTTATTGACATCAATGCAACACCAAGAATAATCATCAATGTCAGAATCATCAACATGAGAGTAACGAGGAATATGTGGCCTCCCATTAGAATTGGATTGTTCTTACTTATCTTGGAAGTCAACATTTGAGATCCCGGGGAGTGAACAGAGTTTTGATTGCTTAGTGGAACCAGAATTGGGTTGTATGTTGTGGAAAAGATTGTTGGCACAAAGGAATGTGATGCTCCGGTATCAAATAACACTTTAACTGGATAAGAGTTTACGAGGAAGTTTTGATTAGACGCCGGTAGAAGAATTGAATTGGAAAACAACAACAAGATTTCAACGGACGAAATGGAAATGTTTAGGAGGACAGGATATTGAAGCAACACCGGGAAAAACGAGACCAAAACACTCCTGAGGTACTACGGAAAACCCATCCGGGCTTCTAAAGGATCAATATCTACTGCTTAAGAAATAGAGGATCTGCTTCCGGGGCTTACACGCCTCCGTTCTCAATCGTGAGTAGGCAACATGATAAATCATGTCACAACCACCTCCATTCCTATGGTCTAGTAGGTATAACCATCCTAGAGAAACCAGGATTCGTGAAATCCTAACTTGAAAGTTTAGATGAGAAGGGAAAAACAACGTTGCACTTCCTTACCAGAAAAAGGGAGGGTGGGTGGGGAAAGAAGAAAAAGAACAGAATTCCTACTCTCACGTTTCATTTTTCCTATATAGCTACAAAATAGTTTCTAGACTCAACTGCGACCAGTAAAAAGGGATCCTACAGGCAGACAGGCTCTGATACCATTTGTCGCACCCTGATTTCTAGGGGATACTCACCGTACGAACTGGATAGCAGATGCTTGGATTATGGGGCATAACTGCTCCCACGTCCCAGCTTCCTGGTAGGCCTGCGCCTATGCGCGACAACACAAGCCCTGCTATTCCATCGTCGATGTAAACTATCCACTAGAGATCAAAGGCACTTCCGTCGACGTACTTCAAACTATACACACATGGTACGTCAACGGCGTTGAACAACTGATATCACAACAGATCTCTACGACACAAAAGATTGAAATAAGTTGCAAATGGCTCTCATTAGAGCAGAGATAGCAAATACAATCATTCAGAGGACACATGTCCCAACAATACATCATTACAATACAGCGGAAGCATTCAACATGTCTGAGTACAGACAAGAACCAAATAGGCCTAAGAGGCCGGAAACAAACAGACGGAGCCCATCCACGAAGTCTCGGATCCTGCCCGGGTCCGCTATCTACTCGTCAGCAGTCTCGTCATACTCCACGTAGTTGCCACCATGTAGATCCTCGGAAACGTAGGTCTGCGGAAACCACAGCCCCAAAGGGGTCAGTACATAAACGTACTGGCAAGCAAGACTCACAAGTCACCAAAGTGTAACCCGTCAACACCAAGCACAGATGCCTTGGGTTCAACGGAAGAGAGGGGATATAAAAGATGCTGCAACTGGCTGCGCTAACCAACTACAGAGATTCTACCACTTCCGGCTAACAGAAAAGGAGATAAGATCGAGGATTGTAACCAACTGAAAGATAACTTCAAACAAACCCATCCTGGATCTCGCCCCTTATCCAAAGAAGCAATCCGAGGATAACTCACACAGTTGTATTAAAGGTGAATCAAGTTATTGTGTCGTCAACCTATTACTAGTCAAGTTATTAATCATTGGGTGTAACATGTTTGATCATTATGTTTAAGTTGTCCTGAGTACTTGTTAGCCAGTACTTTCACCAAGTAATCCATAACCGCGGAAAACACGGCTTCTCGAGAAGATTATCCCTGCAGGGGTGTGCTCCAGTACCCGTACACACTCAAGCCACCAACTAAAACTTAGGTGGACTTGACACGACCCAAACCATCTCTACAACCCATCCTAGGAGCCACGGAGCTATAAGGTCCCGGCCAGTCCGCCTAACCTAAGCGCAAGGGTGAAAACCACACCCCCCGGCACCACAGGCCTCGCCCTATATGCATCAACATCATCATCAGTAACCAAGGGGGGCCAACCCATTATGCAATGGAGCAAATGGAACACCCGAACTAAGTGTGGCTCTTCGGACAAGCTGCAGATCAGGTCTAAGTCGAGGGGGTTCCCATACTACCACCCGGATGCGGTGAGCACGCTCATCATGGATCAGTAGACAAGACCCTTTTCCTATTAGGGTCGACACTAGCAGGCCTCAAAACCACGAAGGGCCTCCTGCCGGTGCCTTATCATCAAATTTATTATTAATAGCAACATTAGCATGATTGATTGATTAACCGCGAGCCCCCAGAACATAATGAAGTAATAACAGGAAGTAACGGGTAACAGACTCGAGCAAAACAACCTAAGCATGCTAGTAAGACACTGGCTCAAACAATGGTTGTAGGAAGGGAGATGAGGCAATATCAGGTTTAAGGGATTCATGTGATGGGTTCGTAACAGAAACAACTACTACTAAGGCTAGCAGAAAAGAACAACGGAAAGTATCGGTAATCAATGTTGAAAGGAACACAGTGGTTCATGTGAGTGATAACTTGCCTGCAAAACCCAGTAGCCTGGTACTGAGCTAAAAATCCTTAGAAGGGATGTCGTAAGTATCGTCGGTCTCAACGTCGTCGTATATCCGGGAAGAAGCAAACAAACATTGCAGAAAGATAAACAATCAATATAATGGCATAGGTGCACAAACATGGGATGATGCATGTCAATTTAATTGATGCAACAACATAAACTAGTTGACAAGATAGAAACAGGATTAAATGGACCCATATGCAATTGGATTGCATATGGAAAGCCCATGAATTATGGTTGAATTAATTTTTTTACAACTAATCAACTTGTGTAAGTGAATTAGCATGATGCATGGATGAGGAAAACAGCAAAATAACAACAATAGAACCAAATGGGAATAAGGCTTAACAAGTTTAAATTCATTTATTAAGTGTTGGAATTTTGGTTACTTAAAGGTGTCACACAAGCATTTGTTGTTTTCATCAAGTTAAATTGTTCAAAATAGATAACAAAGTTTATATTTGAAAAGAAAACAAGATTTTAGTTGGAATACATGTTTCACTTGTTGAAAAAGGATTTCAAATAAATTATTTAGGAATTAAACAAGTTAAACAAGAATTAAATGAATTTAATTCAAACATGAACTTATTTGAATTTTTATTTGTTCAAAACATTAAGTGAGATTCATATTTGAAAAGTTTATGCTTTTATGGTTTGAAAACATATTTTATATGTCCCAAAAGAATTTGTTTTGATCAAGTTAGGAATTTAGCAATTTTAAATGAATTAAATAAGATTTAAATTATTTAACCAAGTTTAATTATTCAAAACATGAAACAAATTTTATATTTGGAAAGGTGGTTTAATTTTGCATGGAAAACATATTTCATTTGTTGAAATTGGATTTAAAATGAGCAAGTTATTATTTTGGCAATTTTAAATGCAATAATTAAGAAACAGTTGTTTTCAGCAATTTAAATTATTCAAAACAGCAAACAAAATTTATATTTGGAAAGTACATGAAAAATTGATTGGAAAACATATTTGGTTTGTGAAATTTGGAATTTTTATGAACAAGTTATGAATTTTGCAAATTTAAGTGAATTTGACAAGTTTTCAAATTTTGCACCAATTTAAAATATTCAAAACAGTAAACAAAATTTATATTTGGATAGATCATTTAATTTGGTATTGAAAACATATCAAAATTGTTGGATTTGGAGCTAAAATGATTTTGTTATGCTATTTACAAAATTTGGGGTAAATCTGCCATTTTTAGTGAAACAGGGACTTAGAAATAAATTACAGGGGTTAAGAAAATAATTAGCAGGGACTTGTTGGTGAATATGTGAAGTTGTTGGGCCTGGAAAAAAGATGGAAAAAAGTTTGGGTGTTGCGCGCTGGATGGGATTCGAACCCGAGCCCTCTGGCTTGTGCGCGCAAGGGTGATGCCACTGCGGTGGCTGCTGGACTCGTGACAGAAAGAGGGAAGTGGGGGGTAAGTTGTTCTGCCGCGAGAGGTTTCTGAACTGCAACTGCAATCGGTCTCTGCATCTCGACAGGGATCGAACAGCGATCAGCGGCAGCTCGCCGGGGCGCTGGGGCATGGGTGATGGTGGCGGTCGAGGTTGGTCTGGGGGCCTGGTGCGGAAGGAGGTGAGGGAGAGGAGAACCGAGGCGGGCGCTCACCTTGCGATCTGGAGGCGAATCGGAAGCAGCTGGTCGGGCAGACAGGGAGCAGGCAGGGCGTCGGTGCAGGTGGAGGCAGTGGAGGGCGCCGGCGATGGAGGCGATGGCGCCGGCGACCCAGGCCTCCTCGGGCGTGGACAACTACATCGAAGTTGGAGCCGGTACGCAGCCGGTTCCATTCCCGGGGAAGGTGGCCTCTCGAGGTGATCATGGCGACCGGCGGTGAGGGGAGAAGGTGGTGGCCATGGTGGGGTTCGGTGCGGTTCAGAGGTTCAGAGGGAGCTCGGGTGGGGAAGATGATGAGAGATGGCGGCGGTGGGCGATGGGGAGAGGAGCTAGTGCCTAGGGTTTGGCTAGGGCAGGGAGTTGGTGTGGTTCTTTTAAGGGGAACGAGGACCTTGTACGGCATGGCATCCAAGGGGGGTTGGAGGAGATCGGGTGGTGTTGATGTGTTCGTACAGAGAGGAGGAAGACGACAAGGGGTGAGGGAAAAGGTACTGGGCCCAAGAGTCATGGGCTGAGGTGAGAAGAGAAAAGGAAAAGGGTGGGCTGCCCCTCTCCTAAGTTTCTTTTTATTTTTCTTATTTGCTTTTTTTTTGTAGTGAGAGGAAAAGGAAGAAAAGGATGGTTTGTGGGTTAGTGAAAATTTGAGAAAAAATTAGGGAAACTCTTTAGGCCAAATGCAACCATTTGGCAACTTTTATTTTTCCATGGATTCAAAATTTAAGTGCTGTTTGGAATTGTTTCAAATGTGGATGATTTGAGTATTAAAATTATTATTGAAACCAAAATTTTAAATAGGGTGACCCAAACTGCTTAAATTGGAAAATAACAGGGTAAACAAAATGTTTTGGTTATTCTTTTCATACTTTCAATTTGGGTTCTGTTTGAAATGCATTTGGTTTGAATTGGGATTGGTTAATGATTGAAAACAACAAGTTTAATAGGGTGAGCCCTATTATTAAATGGATAAAAAATTAGAATGGTGTGATAATTTCCATGTCTTGGAATTTGGTGATGTTTGGTGATTGCTTTGAATTTGAAACCAAATTGGAATTGATTAATGGAAATAAAAGCACCATTTTATTAGTTGATCATCATGGAATAAAAGGGAACAATTTGGTTGTTTTCACTTGTTATTTTTATTCCAAAAGTTGTAACAGAACAAGTATGAAAACATTGTTTGAGTAAGGTTTGAATTTGAGTTGTGAAAACAGTGGAAAACAAATGCAACAAATAAGAATCAAATGCAAACAACATGGAAACAAATAATTGTTTTATTTTGAAATATCATTTTAAAAATTGTAACATCACAAGGATGAAACAAAGGGTTTGAATTTTGGTTTGGAATTCAAACAGAAAACAAAGGAAAACAACTGAAAACAGTTGGAAAACAAATGAAAAACAAACAAAACAAATGCAATCAACATGATGCCATGATGCAAAACATAAAATAACAGATAGCAAACATTCTAAAGGCTGTTTTTTCAGACTTGGGATGTTACATAACATCTAGTTGGGGATTTGCACGTGTATTCATCCTCCCATTTTCAATACAATCATTATGATGTTTATTGCCTAGATGTGTGAGTAGTTCCATCAGTTCTTTGGGAGATGGGGCAACCCTAGTACTATCATGAATTGTAATAAAGATGCAATGTTTTCTATTGGCTGGTTTGTGATAACAATCCCCATGATATCGAACGCACCATTATTGTGCCAGGGAGCCATCATGAGTTACTTGGGTGGTTTGAGGATGACTGACGAGTCAGTATTATAGGACAGAAAGTCGCTCCTCCTTTCACGCCAATATCCAACGTGGGATCATTGGAGAAATCATCGTATCTGTACCACCTCCACGGGGAGACCCTTAATCACTAGCGCCAGTAGGCGTATCACTTATTATCTGGGCTAGTGGCGTTTGTGAGTAGTGTGTCAACCGAGGCATCGATGCACCTTTATATACGAAGCTCTACCCTTACAAATTATTTCAATTAAAACATTATGCACACCTAATCAATTCAGAAGTATGCTAGTGGTAGAACCACCCTTCCCAAGAATGCTTTTATTCCTATTGCAGTTTCAATCAATCAACCACCCCTTAGCCCGTTTTATTTATTTTATTATTTAGTTTATTTACTGTTTTATTTACAATCTTTTGTACTATGTTAAGTCACTTTTTACTATTTGTTTTAGCTTTTAGATAATTTGTTGAGCATCAACGAGAGTAGGTGATCAAAGATAAGCCTAGAGGACCATTTCCACAACTCCACTGTGGTTTGATACTTTTATTTTGAAACTAGCGACAACAACCCTGTGCACTAGCATGTATCAAGCTATTTTCTGGCATCGTTACCGGGAGCTAAGCGCTTTTGGTCTTTAATTTTTGTTACTTGTTTATTTTTGTTCGTGTTAGAATTATCTGCAAGTGAAGTCAAGCACCATGGAGGAGGACCGTCTTCCTTTCGTTCGACTTGCAACTTTGAATTTTTCAGGAAATCCACCATTGGTTGCTTTCAAGATAGTATATCCTGGAACTATTGGAGAAGGGTATGAAATTAACCCTGTCATGCTTAGTCTGTTACATGGCAGACAATATAAAGGTGATGGTACTAAGGATCCACAATGTCATATTGATTCTTTGAAAATATATGTGGAACTTTCAGACTAAATGCTTTTACTGATGATGAGATGAGACTTAAAATATTTAATCAGACTTTAGTTGATAAAGGTTTGTTATGGTATAAGTCACACTCACTGGGAACTTTTCGAAGTTGGAAGGAACTTTGCTCTGTGTTTTTATTTTATTTCTATCCAGAGAGAAAATCCAATGGAGCAAGGCGTTTGATCACCAACCTCAGAAATAGACCAGGTGAAAGTCTACTAAATGGCTATGTAAGGTTTTGTGAACTACTTGATAATTTTCCACCATGAGCTGCCATCATGGTTAGTTTTACATGTTTTCTATGGAGGATTAAGTAGTGAGAATGAAGAAACTGACCTTGTTTCCGGGGGAGTTTTTATAAAATATACAGTTGATCAAGCGTGGGAACTTCTTAATGATATGCATAAAAATAGAGAAGCTTGGTCAGAAGATTTGGGTAGTAAAGGAGGAACTAAAGTAGAATATGAATTCATTCAAGATTTTATAGATGCTGGTAAATTAGATAAATTAAGCCAAACATTGCATGTGGACTGTGAGGCTATTTTGCAGCTCAGAAAAAGGTATAGCCTTTTTTTGCAGCTTCCTAAGAAGAATTGGATCAAGTATGCACCCCTAAAGGAGTTCCTACCATTCAAGTTCCTACAGAACAAGAACCGTTTGCCAAAGAAAAAGAAACTCCTCATGAACTACCACTACCATTCCGAGAAGCTAAAAGAATCCATGAAGAAAGATATGAAGCCAAGCTACATGCAGGCTTACATGAAGAAGAACACTCCGTCAAGACCAACAATGGTAAGAAAGAACAATAAAATCAAGAACCTGTTGAGGGAATGATACATCATAAACGTATCCTTAATTTCTGATGTTCCATGTTATTTTCATGCCATATGCTACATGTTTTCCTTACACTTTATGTCATTTTTATCGATTTCCCAGGACTAACCTATTGACAAGATGCCACAGAGCCAGTTCATGTTTTCTGCTATTTTTAGTTTCAGAAAAGTTGTTCTGTAAATATTCTCGGAATTGGAAAATTCGAAGCCCGGAAGTCTTAGAATTCCCGAAGGTTCCACGGAGTCCCGAAGAGGCCCGGAGGAGGCCACAGTGGAGCCACATGAAGCAGCGCCCCCTGGCCGCGCCGGGAGGTGGTGTGGGCCCTCGGGCGCCCACCGCCATCGCCCTTTCGCCTATATATTCTCCCGGATGCGTGAACCTAAAATATACCAATTTCCCATGAAAAACACCCGAGGCCGCCGTCATCGTCAACCTGAGAGGGTTCTGGAGTTCTCCCCGGCACCCTGCCGGGAGGGAAAATCATCACCGAAGGGCTCTACACCACCATGCTGGCCTCCGGAGTGATGCGTGAGTAGTTCATACTTGGACTACGGGTCCATAGCAGTAGCTGGATGGTTGTTCTCTCCTCTTTATGCCTCATGTTTGGATCCCGTGAGCTGCCCTACATGATCGAGATCATCTTATTGTAATGCTACATGTTGTGTTTGCTGGGATCCGATGATTTTTGAATGCTATGTCTCTTGATTATCAATCTATCATGTTGTCTTCATGTGTATGTTATTTATGATCTTGCATGCTCTCCGTTGTTAGTAGATGCTCTGCCGAAGTAGATACTAGTGACTCCAAGAGGGAGTATTTATGCTCGATAGTGGGTTCATGCCTCGTTTCCATCTGTGCTCGAGTGACGGAAATGTGACAGATGGAGGATGTGCTGTTGCTATTTAGGGATAAAACAATGATGTTTACATTGTTTAAATTACACACTTTGCTTACTATGAATATCTGTTGCTTGCAACTTAATACCCAAAGTTTGTTCAGATGATATTCGGAGGGTGGATTATTAGTCATAGATGTAGTTGGATTACGGTCTATGTATCTTGTTGTAATGCTCGCATGAATCTCATAGTAATCATCATGTCATGCATGTTTCTTTATCTATCAATTGCCCAGCTGTAATTTGTTCACTGAAACGTTATAAACGTATCCCTAATTTTTTATGCTCCATGATCATATTATGCCAATTTCTACATGTTTTCCCCCTTCTTTATGTCATTTTTATCGATTTTCCAGACTAACCTATTAACAAGATGCCATAGAGCCAGTTCCCTGTTTTCTGCTATTTTTTAGTTTCAGAAAAGTTGTTCTGGAAATATTATCGGAATTGGAAAATTCGAAGCCCGGAAGTCCTACTTTCCCCGGAAGCATCCAGAAGACCGAAGAGGAGCCGGAGGGGGCAGCAGGGGGGCCACACCATAGAGTGGCACGGCCCGTGGCCGCGTCAGCTATAGGTGTGGGCCCCTGGAGCGCCACCGCCTTCGCCCTTTCGCCTATTTAAGCCCCCCGGATTGAAAACCCTAGACACCTGATCAAAATCCCCGAAAAAGTTCCGCAGCTGCCGTCACGGCCAACCCCAGATCATGGGGTTCTGAAGCTGTTTCCGGCACCCTGCCGGAGAGGAGATCATCACCGAAGGCCTCTTCACCACCATGCCTGCCTCCGGAGTGATGCGTGAGTAGTTCATCCTTCGACTTCGGATTCGTAGCTGTAGCTAGATGGTTGTCTTCTCCTCATATGCCTCCATGTTTAGATCTCGTGAGCTTCCTATCATGATCGAGATTGATTTTATGTAATTCTCTCTGTTGTGTTTACTGGGATTTGATGAATATTGACCTTATGCCAAGTTGATTATACTCTTTATTTTTATATGTTATTTGTGATCTTGCATGCTCTCCATTGCTAGTGGTTATTCTGGCCAAGTAGTTGCTAGTGACTCCAAGAGGGAGTATTTATGATCGATAGTGGGTTCATGCCTCCTTGTTGCCTTGCTCAAGTGACAGAAACGTGAAGGCGGAGGATGTGCTGTTGCCATTAGGGAGAAAACAGCGGTGAGAGTGCCCACGTGCATAATCATTGCTTACATTACACACTTTGTTTAATGCAATTATCTGTTGCTTGCAACTTAATAACCGAGGTGGTTCGGATGATAACCTGAGGGTGGATTATTAGTCATAGATGCAGATGGATGTTGGCCTATGTATCTTGTTGTAATGCCCGCACTAAATAGCATAGTAATCTTCATGTCATATTGTGCACTACGGTGCAACCTCTATTTGTCAATTTCCCAGCTATAATTTGTTTTCACCCAGCATGCTATCTTTTATGGAGAGACACCACTAGTGAAACTATGAACCCCGGTCAATTTTTCCACACTGTTAAACAAACCACAACAATTTCCTGCTCTCTATACTTTCTGCAAGCATACACTATTTTCCCACACTATACGTCTAATCTTTGTTTTCAGCAAGACCGGTGGGATTGACAACCTCAGTGTACCGTTGGGGCAAAGTATTTTGGTTGTGTTGTGTGCAGGTTCCACGTTGTTGCTGACACCGGTGAAGCGCCAGCTCCACCGTCAGTGGCATGAACCTTCCGAAGATTCTCTTTCTCCTACTGGATTGATAACCATGGTTCTTAACTAAGGGGAAAACTCCTACCGCTGTGGTCATCACACCTTCCTCTTGGGGTTCCCAACAACACATAGAAAGGATTTAACTCTGCCAGCAACAAGGATTTTTCTAGCGCTGTTGCCAGGGAGAAGGAAGTCTTCTGGCAAGGGGAGTCTCTCACTCTCAACCTCTTTATTTTGTTTATTGTATTGTTTTTATTTTTGTCTTGTTTTGCTTCTTTATATCAAAACACAAAAAAATTAGTTCTTATTCTAGTTGTTATTTTTGCTTTATCATGCTCGCTATCAATGTTTGATGTCTTTGAAACTATATCTTATAGCCAAGGTGGGTTCACAGATGAACAACAAAAATATTATAAGGAACACTGCTTGTCACAAAAAGGAATACACTTATGGGAGCAAATTAATAAATTGCATGACTATGCTAAAAATTTGTGCTGTACTTATAATGTTACTTATTGCTTTGATAAATCTTGCTGCTATAGGAGGTATAAACACCTCCCTTTTGAATGTGAGTATAATGATAATGTTACCATATCTCATTATGTTAATGTAAATTATGAATTATATGATGTGGAACAAATTGAAGAATTTATTGCTTGGAAGGGTGCATTCGAAATTGCCTATTTGCTTGAAAGTATTGATGATGCACCTTATAAATACGAGATTTATACTATACTTGAATATTGATTTGATAATTACAAGGATCATAATTACTAAATAATGGAATATCTTAATAAATGCTCTCAACCTAAGGAAGGGACTAATGCCTTGCAGGAGCCTATGGAAGAAGAAATTGCTGAATCTGGAAGCTCATTGGATGAAAAAGATGAGGAGAGTGATGATCAAGAGGAGGAAAAATGGAGCTACCCATGTCTACCTCCCAATGATAGTAACTCTTTAAACCATACATTATTTGATGGAATTGATACTTGCTATACTTGTGACCTTGATACTACTATGAATGAAACTTGCGAGAATGATATTCCTACTGTTATTTATGATAATCCATGTTACTTGGATAAATCTTATGATAATGCTCTTGATGATGGTCCTATGTTACTTGATGTTATAAATTATAATGCTACTCAAAATAGGATTTCTATAATGTTTCCTATACCTTTTATGAGTGATCAATCATCTTGTTTTGATATAGCTAAAAGTGGGAAAAAAGAGGAGCTGATTTTAAATTTTGATCCTACTATTTTTGAGCTTGATATGAATTGTGTGCTTTTAGACCATGACAAACATGCTTTATGTGATAATTATGTTGTTGATTTTGTTCATGATTCTACTGGAAATTATTATGAGAGAAGAAAATATGGTTGTAGGAATTTTCATGTTACTAAAACACCTCTCTTTTTGTTGAAAGTTTTGAAGTTGCTCTTGTTTTACTTTACCATGACTTCTAGTTTGAGCTTCTTTAATTTATTTCTTTACAATATTCCTATGCATAGGAGGTGCGTTAGACTTAAATTAGTTTTATACTTGCTTCGTGATGCTCTCTTTTGCTTAACGCATATTTCTTATGTGAGCATCTTATTGCTTTCTATGCCTAGCTGAAAGGCGTTAAAGAAAAGCGCTACCGGGAGACAACCCATTTTATTTCTCTGTTTTCAACCCGTTTTATTTTGTTTTATTTGGTGTGATTTTCACCTGGGTGTTGTCTATTTCCTTATAAAACCCTTTGTATATTTTATTTTGAGTTTTTGTTGAGCCAAGTAAAGCCACTAGTGGAAAGTTGAGCCTATATTTCAGATTTCTGCGCAGAAAACAGATTTCTACTGTCCACTGTAAATTCCGTTAAAAATCACATAAAATTCAAAATGACCTGAGCTTTTTTGTGCTTAATTCTGAATTACATACGTAACTGTTTCTAGAATACCAATTTTCTGCCATTTATCGCATTTGCATCTTAATCTCTTTCTTTTGGTGTTATTTTGAAAAAAATAGTTTTGAAAGAAGTTGTGAAAGTAGTTAATGTGTTTTTGAGTGTTATAATTGTGTTTAAAATGAACCATGTTAATTTATTATTTCAATTGCACTAACGTTGCTAATGAAGATCATGAGAATTTTGATGTGAAGGAAGTTTTCAAGGGTCAAGAGAAGAGGATGATATAATGTGATCATGAAGGGTGAAAAGCCTAAGCTTGGGGATGCCCCGGTGGTATATCCAAGAAATCCAAGAAGACTCAAGCATCTAAGCTTGGGGATGCCCAAGGCATCCCCTTCTTCATCAACAAATTATCAAGTCACTTCTAGTGAAACTATATTTTTATTCGGTCGCATCTTATGTGCTTTACTTGGAGCGTCTTTTATTTTTGTTTTGAGTTTGCTTTTTATTTTTCTTTCAGTTTTTTTATATTTCATAATAAGCTTGGTTGGACCCCAGAATTCTTTCATTGGAGAGTGACACGCTCCGCTTTTTCTTGAGAATACGTTGTATTCTTAATCTCTATTTGACTGCTGCATTTATTCAGCTCCTGTTTTGCATGCATCTCTTATTATAGATGTTAGTTTTAGTAGTATTATTTTATTACTCTCATGTTTTCTTGCTGTATCATAAAGAGTATTTTTGTTAAAGCATGTTTTGTATGGTGCTTGTTGGGAGAAACAAAAGAAAACTGCTGCTTGAAGTAGAATTTATAACAGTACTAGTAGAAGCTTGTATAGACTGTGGCTAGAACTTTTTCATGCCATGCTAAATGTTATTTTAGTTTTAAAGCCTTGTGGTTATTGAGTAGCATGATTAGCCTCAAATAGTGAGAGTGTTTAATATGTATTGAAATATTCATGAGTTGTTCTTGTCATAGTAAAGCATCAATATATGGTATTCTCTTTCGAATGTTTTATTTGGTTGACTTGGTGCATGCTCACGCCATGTTTATGACTACACAACAGTCACCAATAGCCTCCATGACCACTTAGTTTTTGAACTTGTGATACTGCTTATGTTTTAATTACTGATGCTTATGTCGCTATGCATGATTGTGGCTCTTATGCTCTCTTGATTTGTCGCTCCCAGCCTTTTGCTAGCCTCCACCTGTACTGAGTATGAGCTCTACTCGTGCATCCAAACTCCCTTAAACCAAAGTTTTTCCCATTGTGTCCACCATACCTACCTACATGTGGTATTTAACTGCCACTCCAAGTAAATTGCTCATGTGTTACCTTTAAAACCTTCAAAATAACTCCTGCTTTATGTTCATGTTTTTGCTCATGAGGACGTCAATAGAGAATCTTTATCTCACTTGTTGATTGGATTTCACACCCTCGACTAGTGGCTTCATCCTCTTATCTAAATTATAGAAGAGCTGGCAGCGGGGTGCCCAACCCCAAATTAATGCATACAAATTCTCTTCACTATTTTTGCCCCTGATTTATCAGTCAAAGCATAATTGTGTAAACAAAAGAGGAAGAGGGATGACCTTCTACACCAGTTGCGTCCTTCACCATGGGAGCCGCTCTTGTTAATCCAGTTGACTTGTGACGTACTGTATTTTCTGTTTACCATTCGTTGACATTAGCATACATCTCCTAAAATATAGACATTCCTCCACAAATGTCAAACTTTTAATACCTCTGTTTAATAAAATAAAAGCTCTAGCACATGAGTGATCCCTGCTTCCCTCTGCGAAAGGCCTTTCTTTTACTTTTATGTTGAGTCTCCATCTTCTAACTTTATGCACAGTCGAGAGAGCATTTTTGCCATTCTGAGTTCTATGTGCATTTGTCCCATAAGCATCAATAATTACTTCATGATGTGATATTATTTGTTCTTAAATTATTTGTTCTAGTCTTCCTCTTGAACTTTGAAGGTGTCCTGGCATCTATGTTTTGCTCCACTCTTAAGGACTATCAAAATATCACTTTCCATGCTTTCTCTATACCTGAAACAAATGTTTACCTTTCTTTGCATTATTATTCATGATCCTTCATTTGAGTTACTTTTCGTGATACAAAGTAATTGCTATGCTTTATTATTAAAGTTTTATTTACCATGCTTGTGTTTAAAGTCTTATGATCTCGGCGTGCATATGCTTTTACATTAGATTGATCAAGTTTATGTTAGTAGCATGTCACCTCAGAAATTATTGTTTTATCGTTTACCTACTCGAGGACGAGTAGGAACTAAGCTTGGGGATGCTTGATACGTCATAAACGTATCCCTAATTTCTGATGCTCCATCATCATATTATGCCAATTGCTACATGTTTTCTCCCTTCTTTATGTCATTTTTATCGATTTTCCGGACTAACCTATTAACAAGATGCCACAAAGCCAGTTCCCTGTTTTTCTGCTGTTTTTTTAGTTTTAGAAAAGTTGTTCTGGAAATATTCTCGGAATTGTAAAATTCGAAGCCCGAAGAGGAGCCGGAGGGGGGCGGCAGGGGGGCCACACCATAGGGTGGCGCAGCTCCCCTGGCCGCGCCAGCTATAGGTGTGGCCCCCCTGGAGCGCCACGGCCTTCGCCCTTTCGCCTATTTAAGCCCCCCGGATGGAAGACCCTAGACACCTGATCAAAATCCCCGAAAAAGTTCCGCAGCCGCCGTCACCGTCAACCCTAGATTAGGGGGGTTCTAAAGATGTTTCCGGCACCCTGCCGGAGAGGAGATCATCACTGGAGGCCTCTTCACCACCATGCCTGCATCCGGTGTGATGCGTGAGTAGTTCATCCTTGGACTACGGGTTCGTAGCTGTAGCTAGATGGTTGTGTTCTCCTCATATGCCTCCATGTTTAGATCTCGTGAGCTGCCTATCATGATCGAGATTGATCTTATGTAATTCTCTGTGCTGTGTTTGCTGGGATCCGATGAATGTTGACCTTATGCGAAGTTGATTATAGTCTTTATTTGCATATGTTATTTGTGATCTTGCATGCTCTCCCTTGCTAGTGGTTATTCTGGCCAAGTAGTTTCTAGTGACTCCAAGAGGGAGTATTTATGCTCGATAGTGGGTTCATGCCTTGTTGTTGCCTTGCTCGAGCGACATAAACATGAAGGGGAGGATGTGCTGTTGCCATTAGGGAGAAAACAACTGGTGAGAGTGACCACGTGCATAATCATTGCTTACATTACACACTTTGTTTAATGCAATTATCTGTTGCTTGCAACTTAATACCTGAGGGGGTTTGGATGATAAGCTGAGGGTGGATTATTAGTCATAGATGAAGATGGATGTCAGCCTATGTATCTTGTTGTAATGCCCGCACTAAATAGCATAGTAATCTTCAAGTCATATTGTGCACTACGGTGCAAGCTCTATTTGTCAATTGCCCAGCTGTAATTTGTTCACCCAGCATGCTATCTTTTATGGAGAGACACCACTAGTGAAACTATGAACCCCGGTCCATTTTTTCACACTATTAAACAAACCACAACAATTTCCTGCTCTCTTTACTTTCTGCAAGCATACACTGTTTTTCCACACTATACGTCTAATCTTTGTTTTCAGCAAGACCGGTGAGATTGACAACCTCACTGTACCGTTGGGGCAAAGTATTTTGGTTGTGTTGTGTGCAGGTTCCATCTTGTTGCTGATACCGGTGAAGCGCCAGCACCACGGTTAGTGGCATCAACCTTCCGAAGATTCTCTTTCTCCTACTGGATTGATAACCCTGGTTCTTAACTAAGGGGAAAACTCCTACTGCTGTGCTCATCACACCTTCCTCTCGGGGTTCCCAACAACGCAGAGAAAGGATTTAACTCTGCCAGCAACATTCACCATGTATGTTAGCTATCTTTTATGGAGAGACACCACTAGTGAACTGTGGTGCCCGGTCCATTTTCTCATACTGATAATACAACCACTTCTTCCACTGTTTTCACACTGCTTCCACTTTTTTCGTACTGTACTGTTGTTTTCATATTATTCTCATACTGTTTTCCACACCATACATTTAACCTCTTTGTTATCAGCAAAACCGGTGAGATTGACAACCTCACTGCTTCGTTGGGGCAAAGTGAATTGGTTGTGTTGTGTAGCTTCCATGTTGTTGCTGAGCTGGTACTGCGCCCTACCACATACCTGGAATAACCTTTAGAAATTTCTTGTCCTCCTACTGGTTGATTCAACCTTGGTTTCTTTTCTTAGGAAAACTTGACGCTACACTCTTCACAACCTTTCTCTTGGGGTTTACCAACGTCAGCTTCCATCAGGGAACAATTGAACTACATAAAGAAGCAACAAAGGTAATAACATGTAAGACCGAAGGAAGAAGTTTTGGGAGACCCTGTGCTTCCATGATCTTTTGGAGGACCATCTTATTATGGCTTATTTGATTTAGGATCATCTATCTATGTTATCCCATATGAATTATATCTGAAAATAAAAAAAATAGAAATTTGTGCACCTGCCATGGAACTAGTAGAAATGTCTATCAAGTTATCTGTAACATCCCAGATTTTTTGTAAGGTTAAAAAATCACTAAAAGCCAAAAAAAATGTGTTGTTAATGCAAGCCACCAAATTCAAATAAATTTCAACCACAAAATTTCTAGTATGACTTTTCAAAAGTATCTGGAATTGCTAATACAAATAAGTCGCTATTTTCTAAACAGCCAATATCGTTTCTAATAAATACATTTTCATAGTAATTCCCATGATTTAAAAGCAAGATCTATTCCATAAAAAAAATGGTTTCAAATTAAATTATTGCTTTGAAAATGTATATATGACATTTTAAACTAGAGGATCGTAAACCTTAATGATATTTTGGTCTTCTTAAATATTTTTAAAGCCCAAATGTAGGTATATGCATATACTAATATTTTATAAAGGTTTCAAATAATTTAAAAGGTTTTAACAAGATTATTTTGTATGAAGATAATACTAATGTGTTTCAAAATTAATAACATAGTGTATAGTATTTTCCAAAATTTTGTTGAAGCCAAATTGAAACTATTTTGGAAATAGACACAAATGCCTACTTGTAGTTAAAATAATATTTGAAATTGTCAAAATTCTAATTGATTAAAATGTTAGCAAAGAATGACGTAGATTAATAGATATTGTTTCTACAAAACTAGTGCAATTGGTTTGGTGTCATTTGGAGCTTTTATTTAAAAGATATTGATAAAAGAAATAAATAGGAAAAGGAAATGGAAAAAAAAAACCCGACCTGGCCTGCCTTTCCGCACGTGAACGTGTGCCTTGGTTAAAAAATAAAATATGAATCGCTGACATCAGCGATGATGTCAGCAGGTTTGGTGAAAAAAAAAACAATTGGAACCGCACGTACTACAGGCGCCACACACGGGCCAGCTTGGGCCTTTGCCCCGGCGCGCGTACATGCATGCCTACGGTTTGCATCTTTTTAGTCCCACATCGGTTGTTTAGCAAATTTCACACCCCACCTTCCACCTATATAATGAGACCAATGGTTGAGGCAAAATCATAAAATTAACTCAGGTCGAACCATTTATTTTGGTTTGACTAGAATAAAATAATAATTATTTTTCGGCGGGGTTTCTTATTTTCTTTTTCGGCGGCGCTTCTCACACGACGAAGGTACCACGTGAACTATATTTTGTATGTATATTTGTAGAATACATGTTTTAGTATATTTGAGTCCGCAAAATTAGTTGCTCGTAGTATTAGACTTATTTTTCTTAGTATATTTTAGCGTAATATTTTGTCGTATGTACACTGCGCGACGTAAACTAGACAAAGACACACTATAGCCGTAGCCACACGATTTTGATCCTACGACCACAAATAGATCACCTAATATATTTTTTTACCAGCCAATCACTTCATGCCTTATAGTCTACCTATTTTCCGGACCAACCATAAGTAGAAATTCGTGTGCTAGTTTTACATAAGAACCCCTACAACTTAGAATATTCATAACTTTTGAATCGTACGGCCAAATTTAGCAAACTTGGACTTTTTGAAAAGCCCTTAACATGTATAATTGTTTAGCATTGTTTAATTTCGAATTTGACTATATAAAATTTATCCAAATTCAAATGAGCCATTTTGAGTAATTTTGACCTAGTTTAAACTCAGTAAATAATCTTAATACGATTCCTTCTACAATAATATTTCATTTAGTAATCTTGGATCAGAGAGACCAATACCTAAACCATATGGACCCTAGTGAACCTATTCTATGTAATCTTGGCCTACAACCCTACTTAGTGTTTAATATCAATTGAATATGATATGCTAGTTGTTAATAGCTAATAGCCAATCGTGGTGTGATCATTTGGGTCATGACCAAAACTAAATATACGTTAACCACCTAATGTAATAGCAAGTGAACCTGATGAGGACAACCCTAGCTCTTCAGCTATTGTTACACATGAGGATGCTCCTATAAAAGCTAATGAAGTGAGGATTGGTCCAATGACAAGATCAAGGACCAAACTATTACAACAACAGGTGAATTCACTCCTACTTGAGTACAATGTTTATAATTGTGAGAATTTTATACTACCTAAGTCCTTGCATTTGTGTATTCTTAGCTTTGTTGATAACACAAGCATGAATGGAGATCATGGAGAGGAGATACACAAGGATGAGCATGGACTACAAGGGGAGATGGAAAACAAGTGCTAGCATGGAGAAAACAACAAATAACAAATGTTATGATGACAAGGGGGTGGTGCCTCCACAAGGTCAAATGCACTAAGTGTGGAAAACGATTCAATTATGTTATTCCACACTCATACATGAACAAGGCAAGAGGAGGGCGCCCACATGGAAGATCAATGCGCCATGACAATTCTAGTAGTAGTAGGTTTGGTTTCCATACCAATGTGGCCGAATTCCTTTGTGTGTGGAATCGGTTTGTATCCATGTATGTGAGTCCTAGTCCTAGTAGGGGAAGGGTTGCTTGCGCAAGGGAGCCTTCTGGCCGCACCCCCTCCACCTATATATGTGTCCCACCTGCGTGTGGTTGAGGTAGACTACGTTAAAACATAAACCCTAGACCTCTAGATTGAAACTGCTTGTAAGCCTTTCATCTGGAAGTTCATCTGCAAACTTTACGTGTTACCTGCTGTTCCACTGGGAATAAGACGGTACAGGACCACTTGTAGTCGGTGGATTACTTGTGCAAGAGTGTGGAGTTGAGAATATCCTTGGGGTTGCTATCTTTTGCATTGGCATCAGGGATCAGCCGAGAGAGTTCTTAGTGGCGCACTAGTTATCATACTGGAGTTATCTGTGAGTTCACTGAGAAGATTGGGCCACCCCTTATCATCTTGGTATCAGATTTACAGGTTGCCTCGGTGAGCTATCATATTTCCCTTTAGTTTTGAGTGTTTTTTTTCCTATCCAGAAAATTGCCCCACAAAAATAGTTCTAGTCATTGCCATAGCCTAGATATCACCTTAGTTTCATTACTTTTGCTCTCATTGTGTTAGATTTTGTGTTACCTTTTTCTGTTTTTAGATCTTTTATTTTTCGGCTAGGGTTAGGGTTCTTGTTCCCCTAGTCGAGTTTCTATCAAAAAATCTCAAAAATATCCGCTGCCATCCACTTATTTCCCCCCAATCCGAGTTCTAGTTGTTTTCCTACCGCGGCAGAAAAATCACCGTTTCCCTGCCGTGATCGGATCCCTAGCTGCTCTCGGATTCGCTCCATATCACGCTTACCAAACCCCTCCGCAAACCCACAGCACACTTACCATATTTCCCTTCGCATCCACTCACCGCAACCCACCGTATACGCCCATCTCTGCCGCGTGCGAGTCGAACTCGGAATCACCCGCAGCGCGCTTACAAAACTGGCCGCGCGCACCGTAACAGCCTTACCAATCCGCCCCCCTGCGCGCTGCCGCGGCAGAAAAACTCCGCAATTCGCTGCCGCCAACTGCTGTCACGCGCGCGCTAGGATTTCCACCGTAACGCGCTTACAAATCGCTGTCACGCGACCACGCGCGCTGCCGCTGTACGGAATTGGGTCGTTTTGCTGCCGTGAGCCCCTGTGAGCTGCTGTGAGCCTGCCGCGGTACGAAAAACCTCGTTTTCTCTGCCGTGAGTCCTGTCGTGGATCAAAACCATCTGTTTTTGCTGCCGTGAGTATCAAGTGCTGCCGTGAGCTGTTCTAAGTCATTTTTCACCTAGATTTTTTCTGTTTTTCCTTGTTTTCTCTCTAGGACTCATCCATCCATACCTTGTGAACCTTAGCCACAGCCTTTCTACAACATTTTAATAGGAACTTGCCCACAAGTATAGCTATTTTGTGCTCTGACAGGTTGCTCATTTTTCATCACCACCATTGTGTTCACTTGTGTTTGGTTAATTGTTGCTCCTAGCTTAGTGTAAGGCCATTGAAAAATACAAAAAAAATAGAAAAAGCAAAAATCATAAAAAAAAAGAGAAAAGAGAAAAAGAGCAAAGTGCAAAATGCCATATCATTACTATTGTTTACTAGTTGAGCTTGCCATTGTGACACTTGGTTTTCATTGAGCAATCTTGTGCCTGTCAATTAAGAGCCTAGCTAGTGACTTTCTAGTGCATTGCAAATTTCATCCACATATTGCTTTGCCACATTTGTCTCCATTGTGTGAGTTTCCTTGGGTTTTTTATATCTTCACTAAGACAGCAAATAGGATTGTTACTTTGGTGATTGTTAGGTATCCATACTAAGCCCCACTAAATAACCTTGTTTGCCTTTGTGAGAGTTAAAAACCTGGGTATTCTCTCTTTCACACCAAAGCACTTTAATTGCCTCTACTTGTGGTAAGTATCTCTATTCACTTTGGAGTGGTAAGATATCATATTGTTTTGCTAGATTTTTGAGTGAGTTGAGAGAGGCACCACAACCTATACTTGTTTTATTTTCACTAACCTTCTAATGGATCTTTCTAGTGGTGATCTTGTGCAGCAAAAGAAGGACCAATCCGAGGGAGTGAATTGGAGGGAGTATGAGGCATTAAGGGATGTGTTGAAACAAAAATTGGATGATAATGAGGAACACTACAAGAAATATGTTAATGAAGCTTGTGATTCCCTCTATGAAATGGTTAATACCATGGATAAGAAAGTGGAGGAAACCAATAAAGTGGTCGAGACCAATACTGTTCAATTGAGAACAATGCAAGATTCTATTGATGCCATCAACAATGCCATGACTGATCTTCAAAGATTAATTCAAACTCGGTTGCCACCTATTGATGATGACAATGCTAGTGTCCATAGTGATGCAAATAATGAGGAGGAGCCTAATTTTGGCCGTGGAGCTAGAGGAGAAGGAGGCCGAGGAGGATTTCAAGGCCGAGCTAGGCGTGTGCCTTTACCTAATGCCAATGATCATAGAGAAGATATATTGGGGAAGCCCAAATTTTCTATTCCATCTTTCAGCTTTGATACTATGGATGTGGAAGAATTCTTGCTATGGGAGTTGAAAATAGAGAAGCTATGGAGATTACATGATTACAATGAGGATAGAAAAATCAAATTGGCATCTTCTGAGTTTAATGGATATGCTCTTAGATGGTGGGATAATCTAGTAAGAAAGAGACATAATGATGGTGAGTTGCCCATTGCTACTTGGAACACCATGAAGAGGCTCATGAGGGAAAGATTTGTACCACCCAATTACATAAGGAAACAATTTGACAAATTACAACAATTGAAGCAAGGAATCAAGACAGTGGATGCTTATTATCAAGAGATGGAATTAATTATGCAAAGAGGCCGTGTGGTAGAGCAAGAAGAGCAAACAATGCAAAGATTTCTTTCAGGATTACATTATAGAATCAAGGGCATTGCGAGGCATTATCAATATACTAATATGCATGATCTCTTACATCATGCTAGGGAGGCCGAATCTCATCTACTTGAGGAAGCACAAAATTCAGCTAGAACAAGGAGTAGATTCCCAAGATCATCTATTACTCCTAGTGTGCCACTACCACCACCTCCATCATCAGGTTTTCGAGGTGCTCCATCATCCAAATCCGAGCCTAGTGTGTGTAACACAAGGAAAACATCACAACCAACAGCAAGTGCCTCGGGTTCTAGTGCTCCTACTACAAGGAATAGAGATATTACATGCCACACATGTGGAGGCAAAGGGCACTTCAAGAGGGATTGTCCAAATTCAAAAGTGATGATTATCAATGAGAACAATGAGTATGAGACAAGTGATGATGTTGATCCCAATGATCTTGATGATGATGATGGATATTTGAGTGATTCTCCTTTGGATGCTTATGCTACTACTATGCCTTCTATTATTTGCACCCAAAATTCATTGAGTGTGGTGCCTAGTCCTGAAAACCAACGGTGCAATCTATTCCAAACAAAAGCTGTTATTGGTCCCAACATGGCTTGCAAAGTCATTATTGATGGAGGAAGTTGTAGAAACTTGGCAAGCAAGGATTTATGTGCCAAGTTGAACCTCAAATACTTACCACATCCGAGCCCTTATCATATACAATGGTTGAGTAGCACGGGACAAATGAAGGTATCTCATATGGTGAGAGTGGAGTTTCAAATTGGACCTTACAAGGATACTATTGAGTTTGATGTTGTGCCCATGACAGTTTGCCACTTATTATTGGGAAGACCTTGGCAATTTGATAGAAGTGTGAAGCATGAAGGAAGAGCTAATACTTATGAGTTGCATCATCATGGGAGGACTATTATTTTGAGGACGACGACTCCACAACAAATTGAAAATGAGTCCCAATCCAAAGTTGCTATGAAAGTGGAAAAAGAAAGAGAGAGGGATGAGGGAACACCAAAAATACAAGCCATGGGGAGTGATAGTACAAACAATTCGTGTGGTAAAAAGAGAGAGAACCTATTATGCATGTTAGCCACCAAAGAGGATTTGAGGGAGTTTAGGGATGATCCTTCATTAGTCCCTATTGTGCTTATTCACAAGGGAGAGATTTTGGTTTCTAATGACATGACCCCTATTCCTCTTGGTGTTTCTAATGTTTTGCAGGACTTTGAGGATGTTTTTCCACAAGATGTACCCTCGGGATTGCCACCATTGAGAGGCATTGAACATCAAATTGATTTCATCCCCGGAGCATCTCTCCCAAACCGAGCCCCTTATAGAACCAATCCACAAGAGACAAAGGAGATCCAAAAGCAAGTACAAGAACTATTGGACAAAGGTTATATTCGGGTTAGTCTTTCTCCTTGTGCCGTTCCCGTTATTTTGGTTCCTAAGAAAGATGGTACTTGGCGCATGTGTGTAGATTGTAGAGCAATTAATAACATCACTATTCGTTATCGTCATCCTATACCACGTTTAGATGACATGTTAGATGAATTAAGTGGTGATACTCTTTTCTCTAAAATTGATTTGCGTAGTGGATACCATCAAATAAGAATGAAAGAGGGAGATGAATGGAAAACTGCTTTTAAGAAAAAATTTGGTTTATATGAGTGGTTAGTAATGCCCTTTGGTTTAACTAATGCACCTAGTACTTTCATGAGATTACTGAACCATATTTTGAGAGACTTTATTGGTAGATTTGTGGTAGTTTATTTTGATGATATTCTCATTTATAGCCACAATGAACATGAACACATGGATCATATTAGACAAGTTTTGCAAGTGCTAAGAATTAATAAATTGTATGGTAATCTTGAGAAGTGCACTTTTTGCAAAGATAAGGTTATATTTCTTGGTTATGTTGTTTCTAAGCATGGAATTGAGGTTGATCAATCTAAAATTGAAGCTATTCGAAATTGGCCAATTCCAACTAATGTGAGTCAAGTTAGAAGTTTTAATGGGCTTGCTAGTTTCTATAGAAGATTTGTGCCTAATTTTAGTACAATTGCTGCCCCTTTAAATGATCTAACTAAAAAGGGTGTTAATTTTCAATGGGGTGTTTCTCAAGATATTGCTTTTGATACTTTGAAAGAAAAGTTGATTTCGGCCCCATTGCTTATGCTTCCAAATTTTGATAAACAATTTGAGATTGAGTGTGATGCTAGTGGCATAGGTATTGGAGGTGTGCTCATGCAAGAAAAGAAACCTATTGCCTATTTTTCTGAAAAATTAAATGGTGCACAATTGAATTATTCTGTTTATGATAAGGAATTATATGCACTTGTGAGAGTTTTAGAGGTATGGAAACATTATTTGTGGCCTAAAGAATTTATTATACATAGTGATCATGAAGCATTGAAAATTTTAAAGTGCCAAAATAATTTGAATAAGAGACATGCTAAGTGGGTTGAATTCATTGAATCTTTTCCATACATTATAAAACATAAAAAGGGATTGGATAATGTAGTTGCTGATGCTTTGTCAAGGAAAAATATGTTACTCTCAAATTTAGAAATCAAGGTTTCGGGTTTGGAGGGTATTAGAGATTTATATGATGAAGATACATAATTTTCTATGCCATTTAATAAATGTGTTAATACTAAAGCATGGGAAAAATTTCATATACATGATGGGTACTTGTTTAGAGCTAACAAATTGTGTATTCCCGAGTGTTCCTTGCGTTTATTTTTGATACAGGAATCTCATAGTGGAGGATTGATGGGACACTTTGGAAGAGAGAAGACTTTGTTGATGTTGGCTGAAAATTTCTATTGGGCACATATGAGAAGAGATGTGTATAGATTGGTGCAAAGATGCATTACTTTCAACAAATCCAAATCAAAATTGAAGCCCCATAGATTATATACACCATTGCCATCACCAAGTACACCATGGGAGGATATTAGTATGGATTTTGTGTTGGGGTTACCGAGGACAAAAAGAGGACATGACTCTATCTTTGTGGTTGTGGACAGATTTTCAAAGATGGCTCATTTTATTCCATGCCACAAGAGTGATGATGCTTTTCACATTGCCAATTTGTTCTTTAGAGAGATTGTGAGATTGCATGGAGTTCCAAGGACTATAGTTTCGGATAGAGATGTCAACTTCATGAGTTACTTTTGGAAAACACTTTGGGGTAAGCTTGGCACTAAGCTATTATTTTCTACTACTTGCCACCCCCAAACTGATGGACAAACCGAGGTTGTTAATAGAACATTGTCCACATTATTGAGAAGCATGATCAAGAAAAATTTGAAGGAGTGGGAGGAGTGTTTGCCACATGTGGAATTTGCATACAATAGAGCTGTGCATTCAACTACTCAATTATGTCCTTTTGAGGTGGTGTATGGTTTCAAGCCTATTACTCCTCTTGATTTATTACCACTTCCTATTCAAGAGATAATTAATATGGAGGCATCCAAGAGAGCTGATTTTGTTAGAAATATTCATGAGAAGACAAAAGAAGCAATTGAGAGCAAAGGAAAATATGTGGCCGAGAGGATGAATAAGAAGAGAAAAGAAGTGATTTTCCGGCCAGGAGATATGGTGTGGGTGCACTTTAGAAAAGATAGATTTCCCACATTGAGAAAATCAAAGTTGATGCCTAGAGGATCTGGTCCTTACAAAGTTATTTCAAGGATCAATGATAATGCATACAAGATTGACCTCCCAATTGATGAGTTTGGTGTTACTAATTCTTTTAATGTGGCTGATTTGACACCTTACCATGAAGATGATTTAGCATCGAGGTCGATGCCTTTTCAAGAGGGGGAGGATGATGAGGACATCCCTAGATTTTCACCTATTGTTACACATGAGGATGCTCCTATAAAAGCTAATGAAGTGAGGATTGGTACAATGAAAAGATCAAGGACCAAGCTATTACAACAACAGGTGAATTCACTTTTACTTGAGTACAATGTTTATAATTGTGAGAATTTTATACTACCTAAGTCCTTGCATTTTTGTATTCTTAGGTTTGTTGATAACACAAGCATGAATGGAGATCATGGAGAGGAGATACACAAGGATGAGCATGGACTACAAGGGGAGATGGAAAACAAGTGCTAGCATGGAGAAAACAACAAATAACAAATGTTATGATGACAAGGGGATGGTGCCTCCACAAGGTCAAATGCACTAAGTGTGGAAAACGATTCAATTATGTTATTCCACACTCATACATGAACAAGGCAAGAGGAGGGAGCCCACATGGAAGATCAATGCGCCATGACAATTCTAGTAGTAGTAGGTTTGGTTTCCATACCAATGTGGCCGAATTCCTTTGTGTGTGGAATCGGTTTGTATCCATATATGTGAGTCCTAGTCCTAGTAGGGGAAGGGTTGCTTGCGCAAGGGAGCCTTGTGGCCGCACCCCCTCCACCTATATATGTGTCCCACCTGCGTGTGGTTGAGGTAGACTACGTTAAAACATAAACCCTAGACCTCTAGATTGAAACTGCTTGTAAGCCTTTCATCTGGAAGTTCATCTGCAAACTTTACGTGTTACCTGCTGTTCCACTGGGAATAAGACGGTACAGGACCACTTGTAGTCGGTGGATTACTTGTGCAAGAGTGTGGAGTTGAGAATATCCTTGGGGTTGCTATCTTTTGCATTGGCATCAGGGATCAGCCGGGAGAGTTCTTAGTGGCGCACTAGTTATCATACTGGAGTTATCTGTGAGTTCACTGAGAAGATTGGGCCACCCCTTATCAGAACCTGTAATCCATATAGAAAAACCTTTTTATTTATTTATAAGTTATGTTGTAACTTTACTAGAACCCTAGTACATAAAACCTTTGTGTGAATCATGTTGATCATGGTTTGCTCTAAAACCTTTAGAACAAAACCTTGCATAAGCATTGTGATCAGAGACCAACCGTTTGGACCCTTGGAACTTCCTTGACAAATAGGAACCACTCAAGTTTGAATCCTTGAAGCCCAAACGTTGTCCATAAAAGACTACCCATCAACGTAATTATCATAATTCTCTTTGCATATTGAATTATGTGAAAAGCACTGACCTATCAATAAATAACATAAAGCAATTTTGCTTTAAACACACTTCTATGTTTGTTTGCCTTTGTGTGCATTGTGTTTGTGAATTGCTTGTTTATTGTTATTTATCTGTATTGTTTAGATGATACGGAGAGGAACGTTCTAATTGTGAAGAGAGTGTGATTCTACACCAAACTTCAAAAGGCAAGTGACACACATGATCCTACTATTTTACTATATGCATTAGATTTTTATAGTAGTTATGCATGAGTAGGAGTTGAGTGTTATCGCTATGCTACATATTATTAGGGGTTGCTTCACTAACACCCAAGTGGAGTAATCATATGTTACCCTAGATTGTAGCATCCATATAGTAGGCAAACATCGTAGTTGTAGATTGCTTAGCCATGCTCTAGCTATTCGTGGTTGGGATCATTATCATGTTATGATGAAAATCACTATTTTAATTGCTTATGAAAACAACATGATAATTAATTAACCACTGGGCGGATTGCTAGAGTGTCATCAGAGTACAAAGTTTGGTGGGGACCGCCGCCTAGTATCTTGAGATTATGTTTACTTTCTTTGTGTAGTTGTTCTTGCGTGCAACCATGTTTCATATTAGTATGGGCTAGACATAAATTGTAGGTTGTGGTGACTCGAACCCAACGTGTCCAGAGATGTAGATTAGTGGTAGGATGGTCCGGCTCGTGGTGGGTTTGGGGATCTACTTCTTATGGTTCGTGGCTTGATCTTCTTTCCTTCCATGGTACTAGTGGTGTATCATGGTGTTTGGGGTCGATTAGGCAACATGGGTAAAGGGCACAAACCTCGCGAGGATTAAAACTAAGATCTTAGCCGTGTTCCATTGGTTAGGAACAATTCAACAACTAGATAGGAAACATGACATACCTCGTTCATCTTGTTTTATTAATTACTACCAAATTTGGCTATGGGTTATTGGAGAAGTGCCTGATGGTGTTTCGGTGTGCTAATCCAAGGGTAGGAGAACTTTGCTATCAACCAAAGTGTCCAATTATTTAGGAGCACTTTGCTATCAACCAAAGTGTCCAGAATATGTGCAAAATTACTTTATATAAAATCATAGGACAAATGCATTTATGCAAAATAGCCTAGAAACTCCAATAGCCAAATATGCATGTAGATTAGCACTTGCCATTTATAATACCACCATAGTGTCACTTGCCACCATTGCTCAGAATGATCTGACCTCCTTTTGGGGGCTTCATATTCCAACGTGCAGATGGTTCCGATGACGAGTGAGGATTTCGTTTAGGTTCTCGAGTCTAAAACCAACATGTTTTGCCTGTGGCACATGAAGAGCGTTAGGCTCATTGATGTACTATGTTTTCCACTGCAGAAGTTTGTATTTACGCTAGCCTTGAGCTATGCAAGTTGTAAAACAATTTTGTAAAGTCTGGATCATGCGATATAATAAAGATGTTGACGCATTGCATGATATTTCATCTTGTACTGTAGTGCTAGCAATTGATCCAGGGACTAGCACAATAACACAGGGTTCTTGCCTTTATTAAAAGGTGGGAGCGCGACATTATCCAATAGGTCCTTTCATGAAAACATTGGAGTTATCAACAACACTCAAATAAGAGTAGGTCCTCACACTTATTTAATATACCTTGTGGTTTTAGATGTGCTCCTTTTTTTTCCCTATTTTCTTTGGAAGATTTTTCTTACATACTCTTAAAGCTTATATTGATTGCAGAAAAGCAACTATTACTCTTGGGTTTGGTGAAGATGAAGTGCTCTTTCACTTGTCTAAATTCAAGAAACAACCTTATCATAAAGAACAAAATGATGAAGAAGGAAGAACCATAACAGACCTTGCAGCCATATATTATGGTACACTATATGAAGAAGATGAGAGCTATGAAGATTATGAAGATACTGAGGATGATGAAGAACCAAGAACATTTGAGGAAGAATATGATTTACAAACAGAAAAAGAATGTCAAACAGCTGATAAAGAAAAAGATGACGAAGAACCACCGGAGTTAGAATTCAAGCAACTTCCTAAAGAATTAAGGTTTGAATTTTTAGATGCATCAAAGAACTACCAGTTATTATTAGCTCTAAACTTTCAACCAAAGAACAAGATAGCTTGATGAAGGTACTAATCGAGTTGCTTTTGGATATCAATGGAAGAATTAAAAGGTATAATACCTTCCATTGCTATTCATAGAATCTATATGGAAGAAGGAGCAAAACTGGTGAGAGAATACGTACGTAAACTCACTCCAAATATGAAGGAAGTGGTAAGAAAAGAAATAAGTCGTTTGTTGGATGCAGGGATCATTTACCCAATAGAAGGAAGTGAATGGGTTGGTCCTGTTCATTGTGTGCCCAAGAAAGGTGGGTGTAAGGTCCTCCCCAGAACCACGGTTCAAGGACACCTTCGATATGCATACATTCACGATCCCAGATCACACCAGTCGTGAACAACATATCAAGTTGGTACACAGATACAATATCCATTACACGGTTGCATAAACACTTACAAAGAGACATGGTCACATGACCAAGTCGAACACAACTGCCACGCAGGGCAACACATGACACACACAACGGAAGACTACACACACAACGTAGAAAAGCCCAAGTCACGCCTTAAACTACATGCTGCTGACCGGGAGACGATCCTAGTTCGCAAAGCCATCAGCTCCGTACTCCTCCTCGTTGATCTCCTTCTGAGAATCCTTCTCGATGTCTGGCAAGTTGATACCAGGGACGAAACCAATATGAGTACATTTGAATGTACTCAGCAAGACATCCATCATGTAGCTTACCAACATGCAAGTATGCTTATACGGTGTAATAGGTAGGCTATACTTAGGGTTTGCTATCAATGATATATGTAAGATATATCATAGTTGATTTTAAAAAAAAATCTGTATCTTCGTTGAAGAAGATACTTCAAAAGAAAATAATATAGTTTTCTTTCTCTTGTAGATATCGCATGTACAAGAGGTTTTATAAACTCATTTTGTAAAAGAAGGTTTTTCTCTTTGCAAAACTTTTTGTAAAACAACTTCAGGCTTTTCATCAATGGGACCTCCGCGGTACATGAATTCCTCCTTTCGATACTTCATAAGTCCAACACCTTTTTGAAAACTCCTTTTTGAAAACATTGACACAATGCTAGCTACATGGCCATTCAACTATCCATACCCCGAGGACGCGGCTACTTCGAAATAGTTGTACTCTGCAGAGGTGTACACATCCACCAGATCCAGTACATCTGCCGTGAACAACCACAGACTGTAACAACAGTATGTGAACATCAGATAACTGATCCTAACCATCCACTATGTCCAAGCTAGTACATGTCTATCTCTTCAATTGGGTTTGTGCTCCCCAGCATCAGATCCCACCTTGCCTAGTCAGGAGCCCCAACTGCTGCGTCCGGAGGAAAAATTAATTCAACACTTATATGTCGCACGTTTAATAACTTGGCGACACTCGGTTCGCGGGAGTCCGTCCACTTATAGAAAATTGAGATATAACACCCACTAACAAAAATAAACTTCAAGTTAAGCCCCGTGCCCATGTTGGAGTAAAGTGGCAGTACGGTAAAGGTTGTCCGGCGAAGACTAGGTTATGTGTCATTTTTGTAAAACACCCTTTTCCCAAAAATGACCACTCCAACATTCCTCTGGTGAATAAGGATCAGCCTTTTCTCCGGGTTTTCCATAAAGCCTTTGTTTCGTAACAACATATTTTTAGGGTGTCCACTTAGGGACTAATATTTGTGATGGTAATAAATACCATATGGTGGCTATGGTCTTGGTAACACCAAGTATCAACTACTGGCATAGTAATGATATATATAATATTAATAGTAGTAATATTCACTCAAAAATAGTTTTTGGAAATCAAGGTTTGTAAAAAAAAATTCAGAAGTAAAACATGCATGATAGATAATGATAAGTGTAGTAACAGCAAGCATCAGGATGGCTTGCCTTAAAATTCTTAGTGTCCCTGGCCTTGAAGTAGTTTGAACTTGACGCACAACTCCACAACTGCTTCTTCTTCTTCTTCTTCTTCTTCTTCTTCTTCTTCGTTTTCTAGCGTCGAAAAGAATAAAAGACACACACTCAGAACTAAAAGAAACCAACTAAACTAAACATCACATACATCAAGCAAACTTATACTAGCGCAATCACTCAAACGTTATCGAGAAAACTATCTCACAAAACTCTCACGGTCCAAAACTATCATCAGACAACTATATGGTTGAGAAACCATATCCCACATCTTACATATCATATATGGAGTGGGTGTATCACTCTCATAATAAGATATTCAAGAAGCTAAAAAAATATAGCTTGTGGGCACAAAAGGTGAGGTTATTAAAATAATAACAATCAAACAAAACAATACCCATGGCAGTGGGTATTAACAACACACAAGCAATAATCACCAACAAAATCACTAATAAAATAATGCCTAGCTAAGAAGATGCTACTAAGCACAACAACAAAACTATCACAACAAATAACCAAAGTATAATACTCATGCTAAGGCAATCACTCAGACAATTTCCAAACAACAAGGCAAACACACCACAGATGAATATGCTAGTTATAGACTATGCTAATGTCTACTTGAAGTTATGGAACCCATCAATCATGAAAATAAATAAAACAAACTAGTAGCTAAAACAAAAGGTAATAATTCATAAAAATAATCTAAAACACAATCACCACACAAGATAATACTCCTATCAAAAAGCATAAAACAGGACTGCATTTAGCATACTAGTAGGGAAATGCTACACAAACATGCTATAAGAAATAATTGTATTCTACAACTATAGCACAAGCAACTAAAGAAGTCATGTCATAATAAAAGAAGTAAATACATCCTGAACATGCTAGGATAAAGCACACACTCATAAAATAAAAAAGGCAACAATACTAGAGCAACTCATAATTTTCTAGAGGTGACACTAGTCATCACTAGAGAAGCAACAATGCTACAAGGACACTTAACTCTAAACAAGCAAGGCATGAATATAAATATGCCTACTAATAGCACACAAACCTTACACATGCTAGTAAGCAATATACTAAAACAGTTCTATGAAAACATCTATTAAGCAAGCATAAACCAATTCTAGCAATACATGCTTTTCTAATTAATGAAATAGCAAGCAAACAAAGTATAAACTACACAACCAGTAGCGATGCACTCACTGAAAGAATAACTAAACACTTTGAAAAATCCAAACACTCAATTAAAAATCATTCACAAACAATCTATCAGTCACAAGGAAATTATTGTATTAGCAAACAATTAAATTTAAGCAAACAATAGTGGAGCATTTCTTAACATAATACCCCTAAGGAATATTATGCTAACAAATGAATCACCACTACACATACTAGTGTTCACAAAGAGGAAAAAACTTTTCACTTGCATAAGTGAAACAAACAATCTATCTTCCATGGTGGAAAATAAAACTCAAACATATCGTACTACATGCTATTTTCACACAAGTGTAAAGTTGGGAATTTGCATCCCTAACCTAATTGCAATGGGACCAGTGGGTTATGAGCCCACTAATACCAAGGAAAAATAGGTACAAAGCCTCTGGTTACTCATGACAAAATGTGCATAACAAGATAAACAATACTTAGTTTACCAAAATGGCCGGGTGAAAAAGAGATAAGGGGCCTAGCACCCAAAACCATTTTTATGTTGTTTTACCAACTTAGTTTATTAATATACTTAAAACACAAAAAATGTATTAGCAATTAGGTTTTAATTTTAATAAAAAGGATATAAGGCAATTTGGAGAGTTCAAACAAAATGCAGTGCAATGCATGATGCGAAAAAGGAAACAAACAATTTCTAATTGGGGAAAAAACCCTGGGGTGTTACAGTGGTGGTGGTATTGGGGGGGGGAGGGATTGTAGGGGTGGGGGTGTTGGATAGGTAGGTGGAAGAGGACCAATCAAAACGAAGAACCCCAACCCTAGAAAATGGTAGGGCCTGACGTGGGGATGACTCCCAGACCTGTCGGATGATCCTACCCAGTTTGAGGCCCAGCGCTAAAGCCCAGCATGAAGGGCTACCTCGTGGTTCCAGAAGGTCCAGCAACGGCCCACCAGCAAGACTTGCGGATCAAGATGAAAGGTTTCCACCGACTAGAACTAGGTTTTGTAACCCCCCTGGTACGATTTCAGACCCAGGCACCTATTTAAGGGCTTGGAGAGCCACCCAAGGGGGAACATCCAATACAGGTTTTACACCATTAAAAGCTTCACCTCGAGATCCAATCTCTTGACCTGTGTACCCCCATTGTAACCAAACATCATATACAGAAACAGACAAGCAAGAGTAAGGGTATTACCTCTACGAGGGCCCCGAACCTGGGTAAAATCGTGCCCCTGTTAGCCGTCGAGTCTACCAGCGCCTACATTGTTCCTCTACTCGAAACCCTACCGGCTCACCCGAGTGATTTGTTGATATGAGCAATCCATTAGCCTGTTGTTGTATGGGAGATTTTTGAACATTTCCACTTGGTTTGACATCTTGTATTTTCCATGCCTAAAAAAATCCAGAGAGCAGAGTAAAAAATATGGAGAAACATAGTATACATCTCTTTCATCTTAAACGGATTGTCTCATCAGCAATTTTAGTGTGAGAAATATCAGGAAAGCTCACATCAGCGAAAAAAGTACAATCCGCTAAATGTTATATTGAATGCTTGATCATCTGGATCGAGATTTATTGATGGGGTCTTAAGAATATCTCCATGAGTGTGATATATCTCTAAGTGTCATAATATTTATTCCAGGAACACTTTTTTTAAAAGATGATGCTTATAACAAAGCGATATTTTCACATGACTTAGTATCCTCACCCTATTCATCTTCTACGGCTCATACATAAAACTTGGGGTTGATATGCTCTGTGAGCTTCCTCTTCACATATCCCAACTATGCGTGTGCAACAAAAACCATATTATTTTCATAGATGATGGTGGTCTCTATACGGTGACCAGTCCACACGTCAGCTTAATGTGCCGAATCATCCGTTAAAGCCATGCGCACTCTAGTGATGCTCGGTACAATGCTATGATTTCTTACTCTTTCTTCAAAGTCGACGAAAGACATCGGTAGAAGAATGCTTATATTCAAATAGTCTAGGTACACCAATACGAAAATCTCAAATTCCGACATCCAGTAGAACCTCGCTTCCTATATGTAACAATTATATTGAAATCATATAGGTTCACCAATATTATACATAATCAATCTTGAGATTGTTGTATATTTGTGGAATCAGTAGCGATGTCAACAATTTACGAACCAAATGCCACCACGATCAGCATGTCACATCGGTGCCCAACACTTAATCCCTAACTTTTCTTGTACATGTGATTGGCGGTGCTTGCTGCTTCCTACTATTGGAATTTTGCACTTGGGATTTTAGCGCACATCCCAACTAAGTTTTGGAAGTCATGTGCCCCTTCATGCATACAAAGAGGTGGGGCGAAAGTTTAGACCCATATTGTTAGTGAAGTGAGTTCCACACATACTTATAAGGGAGTCTCTTTTCCATGTTGTATGAGCATGAGAAATGCAACACTTGCGTTTCTCCTCCGCCGCCCGCCTTGACATGGCTCACTTTGTCACGACACGCCGTCTCGCATTCGGGAATGAGCCGAGCAGAGGAGAAATCTATGCATGTTTTCTATATTTTTGTTTTTGAGAAAATTAATGAATCATTAATTAGTAATTAACGAACACATTCACTCAACTGTTTCCGTTTCTTTTGGATCGTGGGCTATATCCGAACCGACTGAGACATGGGATTACTTTCCGCATCTTATCCAACCCGCATTATATATATATATATATATATATATATATATATATTTATATATATAATAATAATAATAAAGGGAGGAAGGTTTCTTCCTCCTTTTTTGGTACGTCTTTCGTCCGTCCGCGTTTACGCCTTCGTCCGTATGTTTACGTTTTTTGCTGTCGCTATTTATTTATGGCACGCCCAGACGTGGATTCCTTAGGTCGCTTGTCCGTTTTTGTATCGTGAACCGAATACCGGTCCGTCCACCACGCGATCTCCTCCCTCCAACGACCCATATATCCTGGGAACAAACACGGGCAGACCACTTCTTCTCGAGATTAGATCGATTGTCATCCAACTAGTACGTCCCCCGCCTCAATTCTGCTCTCTCGAGATCAGATCTTATGTCATTGAACCAATCAGCCCACCGCCTCGATTCAATTCCAACGGTGGCGTGTTCTTCATGATCATCCTAGAGGTGCTCCCGATGAGGGTGATCTGCGGGGAAGCTAAGGAAGTCACCAGCGCAGGGGACATCGAGCCGATGTGTGGAACGCCTATACCTGAGAGACAACTGAACCTATAGAGTCAGAGACCATGTTTGAGAGCGACCTCAAGTTTCTTGGGCAGCAGGAGAAGGTGGCTGAGCCGATGTACGTATAAATGTAGAACACGATGACACCACATGGGCAGACAACTCGGCGATGTGCTTCAAGCCCGTCACGCGACAAGATGCCATGAGGTTGTTGGCAAGGGCCTTGGCGAGAAGCTGCAGGTCTTCTCCCACTAACGTTACAGACGGCGACTTCGTCGAAGCATGTGATAGCGTTGATAGCGCCGTGTGAGATCCATGGCGATTGGCATGCACCGGTGGCACCCCGCCCTCGAGCTGTGATCACGAGGCGAGCCAACGGTTGTAGGAACTAGGAAGTCCTAGAGGAGGACGTCGACGGGGCGGAGCCTATCTAGAAGAGCACCAAAGAAGGCGCGGCGAGGTTGCACAAGCTTGAGTACGTGCATCAGCATGAGGCTGGCTGGGAGACACTTGGAGGCGTGCAACACGGGCGAGACGTCCGGGAGCGCCGGGAGGTGGAGTTGGACGAGTTTGATCATGTCCGTTTGGTGACGCGCCACGGGCCCCTACGTCAACGACTAAGTGCTGCCGTAGATTGCCGCGGAGAGCTAGGCCGGTGGAGTCGGTACACGTGTATAACATCCCTGAAACTTTTTTGCTTTATATTTGGAATAACACATATGTCAATGAATTTGAATAACCAATCCAGTTATGCCCTTGTTCCTTAAACCCTAAACCTTATTGAAAAATATGTTTTTTTATATAAAGGGAATATGTTTTTATTAACACACCTTTACCAAAATATTTACAACTCCACTATTAAATTTTAAGATATTTTATGGCAACAAAAATTAGAGATTTATAACCCTTAATAAACTTCTAAGCCTCAAAAGTATTTGATGAGAATAAAATTTCTTAATAATAAATTTTAGTTGTTATTCCAAGTTTTAAACATAAAGGTGTGAAAATAAAATACATTGCTTGAAAATAACATAAAATAGGGTTTTGAAAATAATATTATGACTTGTGGTTTTATTCTAATTTTTTTTATCAACATATTAATTAATTGATATGAACTAATCAAATAACATTAAGATACTATTAGTAAATCCTCACATCCTAAAATTATAAAATGTGAAAATGGTTTTAAAATGGCCTTCCAAAAATGACATATGACATGTAAAATGCCTCTGAAATTTTATTTAGACAATAACATCAATTTATTATTTTCTAAATTTTAAAATGGCCTTAAAGTATTATTAGTGTTTATTTATATTTTCAAAATATAAATTATGAAAACAAGATGGAATGACTTTCAAAAATATGTTTTCAACATTTAGAATGTCACTAAAATTTTAATTGACCAGTAACTATGTTTTATAAATTTTTAAGTTAAAAATCACATTAAGTGACTATTAAGGAATTAATCAAATTTCCAAATTCAAAAATAAAAATATGATGAAAAGTTTATAGAAATGTTATGGTTTGAAAGATATGGAGATTTAAATATTTTAGAAATTTATTTGATGTCATTTGGATTTTTAAAACAAAAGTTATTAAAGTTTTTGTTTAACAGGAAAAAAACAAACGGAACAAAAGGAAAAGAGGGAGAAACAAGCCAGCATCCCAGTCCAGCCCACCTTCCTCTCCCTCCCACTATCTCTCGCGCGCGCGCGGTCCAGACACAAAGCCAAGCTCAACAGCGGCCAAGCCCGCTACCCTTCTCCTTCTCTCACTTCCAACCGGGGCCCATCGTGGTCAGCATGACGCCCCCTTTTCTTCCTCCTCCGTCCGAAAATCTCGCCGGATTTCTTCACCGCCGCAATCACCGCGCCGACCACCAATTTCCTTCCCCCGCTGGCTTATAAATATCCTCGAGCCTCCTCTCCAATTTTACCTCCGTATCCTCTCCAAATCCCGCAACCATGCTGCTTCTATTTCTCGTCGGAGCTCTGTCCAAGCCGCCACCGTCTCCACCCGATTCCGACGAAGGTATCGAGCAACCGCCCCTCCCTCCTGTCCTCTGGACTCCCCATCCCTAGATGCATCTCCCTGACCCCTCCTTTTCTTTTTCTACGTAGCGAAACACCGGCGCCATCCTCCCCCGAGGCTCACCGGAGCAGACGGATCTCCGTCCGCGCATCACCGGCGACAGAGGACTCCTCAGGCCCTGTCAGCTCCTCCTACGAGTCCGGCGTGTCTCTCTGCACTCAGTCGTCACCTCCGTTGAGCCGGATAATCACCGGAGCGCCGCTGCCATGAAGATTCCGAGCACCACGCCGTCGTCCTCGCCATTTCTGGCCATCCCGCCGCCAGGTGAGCTTCCGTCCTCCTCAGCCGTTAGATCTGCAGCAACGGTCGAGATTAGATCTAAAGGGGTACGAGATCTCGAGCGTTAGATTCATATCCAGCGGCCCAGATCCAGTTCACTTATCCACGTCAGCAGCCTAGTCAGCACGCCACGTAACAGCACAGTCAGCAGCAGCAGCACCCAATCAGGATCAGCCTCGTGGCCCAGCTTAAATTTTAATTTTTCTTCCGCTGGATTTAATTGACAATTTTGCAGATTAGTCCCTGTATCTTGTAATCATCATAACTTTTGATCCATAAGCCCAAATTTAGCAAACTTGGACTTTTTGAAAAGCCCTTGACATTTAGAAACTTTTGGCACTGGCCAAATTCAAATTTGACAAACTTAAATTGGTTCAAATTTAAATATGCTTGTTTGATGAATTTTGGCATAATTCAAATTCTACAAATCCAAAAATTGCAAATAAAATATATTTGGAAACCTTAGGATGTGTGATTTCATATCATCTGTCCCAAAATAAAAATTGAACAAATTAAAATTGATTTTAGAATTATATGGCCATTTGAGCAAATTTGACTTAGTTTAAATTCTATAAATAATTTTAATATGTTTTCTTAAGCAATGTTGCTCCATATGGCAACCTTAATCCATAGAAACCAGTGCCATAGAATTTTGGACACATATGAGCCATAACCATGTATTTTACGGCCAAGTTATCACACACATGTTTCACACCATATTAAAAATGACTTAGGAAATATTTTTGCTTAAGTGGTTCTATGTGTGTATGGCTATATGAAACCAAGGCTAAGTCCTTAGTGAAGTTTCAACTTATACTTAGCCAACAAATGAACCTAAAAACACTAGTACAAATGTTTCCATCAACTTCTTGTCTCCCCATGCTTGCTTCAAGATTTCACCAAGTTGGGATTTGTGAGAACCATGAAGTGCAATGGAGGACTTAACCATCTAGAGATTTTTCAACATGAAGATAGAAGACCAATGAAGGACTTAGCAAATAAAACAAACTTCAGAAGCATCTCCAAGAAGTGGAAGCACTTAGAAGAAAACCAGAGAAACTTCAAGAAGACTAACCCCCTTTCTCTCTAAGTATTTTTCCTTCCCTTTTCTATTCTTTTCCTTTCAACTTGATGGCAACATGAAGAGCAACAAGGAAGATCATTGAAGAAATGACTTAGGCTCCACAACAATCTGAAGCATACTCCATCAAGTGCAAGTACATGAAGAAATGAAGAAGAAGACTCACCTCTCCCACTCTATCCTCTTGTCTCATTTCTCCTCTATTTTGACTTAGTGATATTTTCACATTTGTTAAATAAAACACTTAGTTGTGACCACACCACTTGGGAAAACAACTAGTGAGAAAACCATGAAGACTATCAAGAACAAGAGAAGCACCACACCAAGGAAGGAAACAACTTAGATGGCATGAAGATGATCTTCAAGAAGGCAATCACATGAGGACTAGAAGCAATCCATACAAGTTGAAGAATAACAAGTTATTTATTTGTCCAACCATTGACCCAAATGGAAAACCCAAGACTTAGTAATATTTTTCCCTTTGATGATGAAGTTAGTAGACCTAACCTAACCACAATGGAAAATACTAACATAGTCACTCAAATATTTTTGAAGGTGAATATGACCAAGTGTTTGCATGTATTACTTTAGTTGAAGAAGTAATATGTTTATTCTAAGTGAACTCTTGGAACTTCCTCGACAAGTATGGTTATAATAAAGTTAGTTTTCTACAAACTCAAACTAAACCATCTTTGGTGAACTCTTGGAACTTCTTAGATAAATATGTTTCAATAAAGTTTAATCACTACAAAGACATCCATAGTGAACTCTTGGAAACTCCTTAACAAGTATGATGTCATTAGATAATGAATCTTTCAAAACTTAAACCTTGACCTATCCTAGCCAACTTGGTTAAACCCCTTTTAACATGATTGTTGCTTTATATGATTTCTTCACTTTTTTGTTTTCTTGCTAGTATGCTTGTTTATTTGTTATTGTGTTTTCAATGAATAGATTGTACGGAGAGCAACGATCTTTTGTGAAGAGAGTGTGAATTCTTCACCAACTTCAACAAGGCAAGTAACACATCATTCAACTACCCATTATTTTCTATATGCATTAGTTGATTTTTGAGTAGTATGCATGATAGGAAGTTTTACTAAGTTATATTATGCTATGCTATGTCCCAGTAGTGTGTAGCCATCCTTATAACTTGTTATTTCGAAGCCTTGGTACTTAGTTGATGCTTTGCCATGCTACAGAAATTGTTTTACTTGATGTTGTGAGAAAATTCTAAGTAACAACTTCAATGAACCACCTGGGTGGATTGGTATTGCGGGGCTGTCGAAAGTTGAGTGTCTCCCCGAGGGGAGTTCACTTGAAGGAATGCCACCCAGGAACAAAGTGATTATGATGTTCCCCAAGTTTAGATTGCTTCCAGTGCAGCCTTTAGTCATATGGGCTCTGTCTTGATTAATTAAGTTGCGAGGGTTCAGCCTGGGCTTGACAAGCAGATGTAGCATAATTATAGGTGGAAAGGGTCTTGCCATTAGGTTGAATTCTTGATTCTGAAAGATCTCGTCTCAATCTTCTCCTTTCCTTAATGCACTCAGGGTGTATAGGATGTTTGGGCTGATTTGAGTCTGAAGGTGAAAGTGCACAAACTCTGAAGAGTCAACAAACTAAGATCTTAGCCGTGTCCCCGGTTATGGACAACTATGAGCAGCTGGACAAGGAAGGATGGAAGAATCACATCACAATTTTCAATAATTAAAATTTTGACCAAGTGAACAGTATTTGTGGTGCTTGGATTTCAGTCCAATGATGCCACCCCTTGAAAAGAAAAGTTGTTTTACAAAAGAGATAGGAGAAAACTTGCTTTATGCAAACTTAGCCAGAAACTCCACTCAGCCAAATAAGCATGTAGTATTAGTCTTGCCATTTATATCCACCATAGTGTTACTTGCCAATACATTAAATTGTATTGACTCCCTTGTGGCTGCATATTCCATATTGCAGATGTTTCTGAAGACGAGTGAGGATTGCGTTTAGGATCTCGAGACTATCGCCAACATGTTTTGCCTGTGGCACATGAAGAAGATGGGCTCAATGTTATATTATGTTTTCCGCTGTATTTATTTGTTTTCTTCTAGTCCTCTAGGACTATGCAAGTTGTAATATTTTGTAAAGACTGGATCATGTCGATGTAATAGAATTTGATGCATTTGCATGATATTTCATTTTGTACTGTGGTGCTAGCAATTGATCCAGGGACTAGCACAATAACACAGGTGTCCTTACATTATTTAACTGTGGGAATGCTACAAAATGGTATCAGAGCATTGTGTTGCCTGTAGAATTCGAGACCCTAAGTTTGGAAAAGACCCTAGGATTGAAAAAATTCTATGTTCAAACTTTCTAGAAACAAAACAATCATCTTAATTCTTCTCATATCCTCTCATCTATTATTCACCTTCAAAATTTTCTAGATACCTACCTCTTTAATACCATCAAGACAGGAATGTTGATGACCATACCATAAAGTGCAAGAAGTATTTTCACCACATGAAGACCTACACTCAAGACAATTGAAGAAAACTTGGAGATACACCAATACTTCACAACAATCAAGAACACCTCAAGACATCGAGAGAAGATTTTGAAGAAGATATAGATGAGACCACCAATCTAGTTTCTTTGTTAGAACAACGTTAACATGTTAGTATATTGATCATACCAATGAGTGTGGTTGTCGCACCCGGACTTCTAGGGGATACTCACAGTCCGCTAAACAGTAGATAAATGGCTTACGGGGCATACCGGCACCCGCATCTCAATATGAGTAGGCCAACACGTAAACGTGTGACAACCATTCTCTACTATTCATCGTCTGCGCAAACCATCCCATAGAAATCCAGATACTTCCATTGACGTACTTCATAACATACACAGATGGTACGTCAACGGCATTTGAACAAGTGATATCACAAACAGATCTCTAAGACACAAACGATTGAAATAAGTTGCAAATAGCTCTCACTAGAGCAGAGATAGCAAATACAATCATCCAGAGGACACATGTCCCAACAATTCATCATTACATCACAGCGGAAGCATTCAACATGTCTGAGTACAAACAAGATCCAAATAGGCCTAAGAGGCCGGAAACGTAAAGACGGGGCCCATCCACGAAGTCTCGGATCCTGCCCGGGTCCGCTATCTACTCGTCAGTAGTCTCGTCATACTCCACGTAGTAGCCACCATGGGGATCTTCGGAAACGTAGTCTGCGGAAACCACAGCCCCAAAGGGGTCAGTACAACAACGTACTGGCAAGCAAGACTCACAGTTCACCAACGTGTACCCCACAACATCAAGCACAGATGCTCTGGGTTCAACGGAAGAAAGGGGTGATACAAAAGATGCGGCAGCTGGCTGCACTAACCAACTACAGAACATACTACAACTTCCGGCTAACAGAAAGGAGATAAGATAGCGTATCGTAACCAACTACAACTAACCACCAAACAAACCCATCCTGGATCTCGCCCCTTATCCAAAGAAGCAATCCAAGGATAACTCACACAGTTGGATTAATGATGGTTCAAGTTATTGTGTCAATAAGACTATTACTAGTCAAGTTATCATTAGTTAGGTGTAAGTTGTTCTGAGTACTTGTTAGCCAGTACTTTCACCAAGTCATCCATAACCGCGGAAAACACGGCTTCTCGAGAAGATTTAACCCTGCAGGGATGCACCAATTTGGCCGTACACATAAGAATAACCCGCCAGATGGAAAGGCCTTTCCCACCAAGCGGGGCACTCAACACAACTCAACTCTTCTTCGCATCAAGCCCAAAGAACCCCGTGCAATTGAGCGCACGGATAATCAAGCCCCACGAAGAAAAGGGGACCCTCATAGCACTCTAAGAACGTGTCTCCCTAAATGCCGACTACAAAAGTTCCACCCTGGCGCCAAGGGTTCGCACCTGCATATGCATGCGGCAAATGGAAAAACCCGAACTAAATGAGGCGATTTGGACGAGATGCGAATCGAATCAAATTGAGGGGGGCGCCCATACACGCTTCCCACATGCGGTTAGTGCGCTCATCATGGATCAGTAGACAAGACCCTTTTCCTAATTAGGGTCGACACTAGCAGGCCTCAAAACCACGCCGGGCCTCCTGCCGGTGCCTTATCAGCAAATTATTATTACCTCAGACATTAACAGGTTGATTGTTTAAACATCGAGCCCCAGAACATAATGACATAGTAACAGAAAGTAACGAACATCAGACTCGAGCAAAAACAAACCTAAGCATGCTATTAAGACACGGGCAACAAGCAAAGGGGTTATAGGTGTGGAGGTGAGGCTATATCAGGGTTAAAGGATAACATGTGATAGGATCGAAAAGAAGCAACGATTCATAGGGCTAGCAGGATAGACAACGGAAAGTATCGGTATCTAATGTTGAAAGGAACACAATGGTTCATGTGAGTGAATACTTGCCTGCAAACTCAGCAGCCTGGTACTGAGCTAGATCCTTAGAAGGGGTGTCGTAAGTATCGTCGGTCTCAAAGTCGTCGTCCATCCGAGAAGAAGCAAACAAACAACGCAGAGAGACAAACAATCAATAACATGGCATAGTGCACAATCATGGGATGATGCATGACCATTTAATTGATGCATCAGAAATAAACTAGTTGACATGGTAGCATAACATAATTAAATGGACCCACATGCAATTTGGATTGCATATGGAAAGCCCATGAATTAGGGTTGGAATAATTGTTCTACAACTAAACAACATGTGAAAGTGAAATAGCATGATGCATGGATGAGGAAAACAACAAGAAAACAACAGTAGGAACAATTAGAAATAAGGTTACCAAGTTTAGGATTTTAGTTATTAAGTTATGGAATTTTGGTTCCTTAAAGGGGTTACACAAGCATTTGTTGTTTTCACCAAGTTTAATTGTTCAAAATAGATAACAAAATTCATATTTGAAAAGAACACAGAATTTTAGTTGGAATACATGTTTCAAATATTGGAAAAGGAATTAAGATGAATTAATTATGAATTAAACAAGTTTAAGCAAGATGTAAATGGATTTAAACAAGTTTGAATTTAATTGGATTTTTATGTGGTCAAAACATTAAATAAAAGTCATATTTGAAAAGTGTATACTTTTATGGTTTGAAAACATATTTTATATGTTCAAAAATAATTTAAGTTGAGCAAGTTACGAATTTAGCAATTCTAAATGATTAAAACAAGGTTTAAATTATTTAACCAAATTTAATTAATCAAAACATGAAACAAAGTTTATATTTGGAAAGGTGGTTTAATTTTGCATGGAAAACCTATTTTATTTGTTGGAAATGGATTTAAAATGAGCAAGTTACTAATGTGACAATTTTAAATGCATTAATTAAGAAACAGTTGTTTTCAGCAATTTAAATTATTCAAAACAGCAAACAAAGTTGATATTTGCAAAGTACATGCAAAATTGAATGGAAAACATATTTAGTTTGTTGAATTTGGAATTTTTATGCCCAAGTTATGATTTTTGCAAAATTAAGTGAATTGAACAAGTTTTCAAATATTTCACCAATTTAAAATATTCAAAACAGTAAACAAAATTTATATTTGGGTAGAGAATTTAATTTGGTACAGAATACATATTTAAAAAGTTGAATTTGGAGTTGGAATGATTTAGTTATGCATTTTTAGATTTTTGGTATGAATCTGCCATTTTTATTAACAGCTAGGGACTTAGAATTAATTAACAGGGATCTAGAAAAGATTAGCAAGGACTTGTTGGCGATTCTGTCAAATTTCTGGGCCTGGAAAAAAGATGGAAAAAAAAGGTTGGGGTTTTTGCGAGGGGTGGGAATCGAACCCACACCCTCCTGGGCGCGCGCAAAGGGCCACTGCCACTGCGGTGAGCGATCGCTTGTTGACAGGTAAGGGCTCGGGAGAGGATATGCATTCAGCAGCGGAAGTTAAGTGAACTTTAAAGTTCAGGTTCTCTGAACTTTGCCAGACGAACGGCAGGGCGCCGGCGGCGAACGTGTGCGTGCACGCGGTGGTGCTGCTCGAGTGGGGTGTGCGTTGTGGGTGCGGGTGGTGCTGCGGGCTGAGAGGACAGCGAGAGGAAGAGGATCGAGGGAGGAGAGGGAAGCTCACTGTGGGGAAATGGAGGCGGTGGGGAGCTCGGGCAGCTGCAGCGGCCGGCGGCGAGAACCTCGACGGCGGCGGCGACTGGGTGGCTCCCAGCCACCGAGGAGGGGTCGGTGAGGTAGAGGGTGGTGCGGGGAATCCATTCCCGCGCCTACCCTGGTCGGAGGGCGACGCCAACGGCGGCGATCGCCGGAGGGAAGAAGGGTGGAGATCGGTGGTGAGGTTCAGTTACAGATAGAGGGATGCAGAGAAGAGAGATGGAGGTGGGAGGAAAGGAAAATGGAGGCGGGGGAGAGGGAAGAGAGGAGGAGGGTAGGGTTAGGGGGGCTAGGGCATCGAGCTAGGTCTTAAGAAGGGGGAGGAGGTGGTGATGGCCGTTGCTCCCCTTCTCTGTCGACGTGGAGGCGCTGGATGCGCAGCCGTACGGAGGAGGAAGATAACGGGGAGGGGGTATGGGCCTGAGGGGTGAGAGATGGTGGGCTGGGCCTGCTGGCCTGCCCCTCTCTCCCTTGCTCTGTTTTTTTTTTTTTTTTCTATTTTTTTTTGATGATTTGAAAAGGAAGAAAAAGGCTAGGGTTTAGGTTAGAAAATTTTAGAAAAAATTTGTTATAGGTAATTTAGGGTAACATCAACATTGTGTAACTTTTATTTTTTCCAAAAGATTTGAAATTATTTGATGTTTGCCATTTGTTTGAAAATGAATGAAATTTGCTATTAAATGAGTTATTAAAAAGACCCAATTAAATAGTGTGAACCCTTAAGCTTATTTGAAACAATAGATTGATTTGTTTTGGTAATTTTCATAAAGTTCAAAAAGGTTGCTGTTTGGAAAAGTTAATTGAATTTGAAAAGGAATTTGAATTAAGTGAATTTGCTATTAAATGAATTATTGGAACTTAAACAATTTGATGGTTTGAAATTTATAGTTTAATGGAAACAAATGATGGAAGTGTTTTGTCATTTTCATAAATTTTCAAAAGGGGTGCTGTTTGGAAAATTAATTGAATTTGAAAATGTTTTTGGTATTAGATGAACTATTGATTAGAAACAAATCAACAGTTTTGAAATCACAACTTTAATGGAAACAATTGATTGTTTTGATTTGAAATATCATTTTGGAAATTGTAACATCACAAGTATGAAACAAAAGGTTTGAAATTTGATTTGAAATTCAAATAGAAAACAAAGGAAAACAAATGAAAACAGAGGAAAACAAATGGAAAACAAAGCAAAACAAATGCAATGAACATGATGTCATGATGCAAAACATGAAATAACAGAGAGCAAACATTCTAATGGCTATTTTTCATACTTAAGATGTTACAAAACGCCCCCCCTTGAAGGAATCGCGCCCCGAGATTCCTACTGAGAAGAGAGAAGGTCCGGGTACTTCTTGCGAAGATCCTCTCGAGCTGCGACACGTGAAACACATCGTGCACCTTGGATAGTTTTTCTGGAATTTCAAGACGATAGGTATCCCTGGCAACTCTTCTGGAAAGACGTCAGGGAATTCACAAACCACCGGAACATTTTCTATTAAAGGTAGAGGTTTTGTATCGAGGGTGTATAGTTGAATAGAACTTGATTCATTTGTAGAATAGACTATCTGGCCAGAAGGGTGGAACAGCGTTATTGATTAGACGCCGGTAGAAGAACTGAAGTGGAAAGCAACAACAAGGTTTCAACGGACGAAAATGATGTTGAGATGAACAGGATATCAAAGCAACATCGGGAAAACACGAGACCAAAACACTCCTGAGGTACTACGGAAAAACCCATCCGGGCTTCTAAAGGATCAATATCTACTGCTTAAGGAATAGAGGATCTGCTTCCGGGGCTTACACGCCTCCGTTCTCAATCGTGAGTAGGCAACATGATAAATCATGTCACAACCACCTCCATTCCTATGGTCTAGTAGATATAACCATCCTAGAGAAACCAGGATACGTGAAATCCTAAATTGAAAGTTTAGGTGAGAATAGAAAACAACGTTACACTTCCTTACCAGAAAAAGGGAGGGTGGGTGGGGAAAGAAGAAAAAGAACAGAATTCCTACTCTCACGTTTAATTTTTCCTATATAGCTACAAAATAGTTTCTAGACTCAACTGCGACCAGTAAAAAGGGATCCTACAGGCAGACAGGCTCTGATACCATTTGTCGCACCCGGACTTCTAGGGGATACTCACAGTCCGCTAAACAGTAGATAAATGGCTTACGGGGCATACCGGCACCCGCATCTCAATATGAGTAGGCCAACACGTAAACGTGTGACAACCATTCTCTACTATTCATCGTCTGCGCAAACCATCCCATAGAAATCCAGATACTTCCATTGACGTACTTCATAACATACACACATGGTACGTCAGCGGCATTTGAACAAGTGATATCACAACAGATCTCTAAGACACAAAAGATTGAAATAAGTTGCAAATAGCTCTCACTAGAGCAGAGATAGCAAATACAATCATCTAGAGGACACATGTCCCAACAATTCATCATTACATCACAGCGGAAGCATTCAACATGTCTGAGTACAGACAAGATCCAAATAGGCCTAAGAGGCCGAAAACGTAAAGACGGAGCCCATCCACGAAGTCTCGGATCCTGCCCGGGTCCGCTATCTACTCGTCAGCAGTCTCGTCATACTCCACGTAGTAGCCACCATGGGGATCTTCGGAAACGTAGTCTGCGGAAACCACAGCCCCAAAGGGGTCAGTACAACAACGTACTGGCAAGCAAGACTCACAGTTCACCAACGTGTACCCCACAACATCAAGCACAGATGCTCTGGGTTCAACGGAAGAAAGATAACATAATTGAATACATAAATATCTTCTCTTCACTATGCTACTCCGAACCACTCTCCAGTTGGATAACGAACACCAATCATTGCGTAGGGCTACAAAAGCACGCCTTAGAGTCGCATTCCCCACTAGGTAACCCCACACTGTTATCTTGGGCCCTAGATGATTCCAGAAAAACACCGCAATTTCATAGAGATATCCAACACAAATATATAAATCATGATAAGCCACACACGGTGCACACACTGTCACCTTTACACCGTGGGACAAGGGTATCTCCGGAGATGACATTAACAAAACCACTTGAGTAGCATAACAGATAAAGAGTAACATCTACTTGTTCAACTAGATTACAAAGCTCATGATCACATAAAGATCACACCATGGGAGAGAGAGATGAACCACATAGCTTGATGGGGGGATGATAACCCGGTAGGCCAAACTCCAAGGAGTAACCCGGCCCAAAGGACGCTGTACAGGATCCGGCTAAGGATAAGGAAACTAGTGAAGGCCCCAGCTTGTAGGCCCAGTAACCCGGGTTGTGGGTTATGGTAGAAGAAAGTTAGGGTTTGTGCGCCGTGTCCGGGTAGGATCCAGGATGCGCCTTGGAGAATAAGCCAGGGGGCACGGGTGCTTTATAAACCGACCCCCAGGTCTAGTTTAGGCAGAGATCTAAGAACCCTAGCAATATCGCTTGATATCGAGCATCCAGTGTAATCCCATAGTTGAGTTGTTATATCAAGATCGGAGACTCGGCGACTTTGATTGCCGGCTGTCAGATCGAATTGCACCATGATTTCCTCTGAGCTAAACCCTCTCCCAAACACCTGTGTCGTCTTGCCCCAAGATCAGTTACCCCCGGTAACGTCTGCCGTGATTATCCCACGACAGTTGGCGCCCACCGTGGGGCCTGCGTCCAAAGGTGTTTACATCACGGGAGAAGCTCGGAAGAGCATGGAGAATCTCGTCGTCGGCGAAATCTACGTCGACCACAAAGGAGAAAAGATGGTGGACGATTCCGGCTGGGGGCCAGAGTCGGATCACCTCGAATCCGGATCCGACGTGACAATCGGCCGGATCAGCGTCTTCATTGGTATGGTATGTACTTCCAATTCGATCCCTGACAATATTGGATCTGATTCTGTGCCAGGAGAAGCCACTTCTATCCGATCAGATGACGAAGAATCGATTGGAACGACAAAACCGGCAGAAGAACCCATCGCGGAGTGGGAACAGCCGGAGGAGCCGGCATGGACCCCGCGCGACCGGGTCGAAAGAGAAGGTGATACCGGGTCTATCCGGGATCTGCTGGAAAACCGGTATGAGGAGGAGAACGATGAGGAAGAACAACATGAACTTACACCGGATATCGTACGCCGAGTCGCAGTCTATGCGGCTCCCGCGGCCAATCTCAACCAAGGAAACGCAACCGCGGCATCAGTCGGGGCGGCTCAGGCGGTGGCCCAGCAGCAGGGCGCGGCTAACGGAGACCCAGTTTTGGCCCGGGTTGATGGGGAATCGGCATCAGTAACCAGCCGCGCAGCAGACGAGGAGTTGCACGCAAACACGTTCGGATTCCTGGGAAACCGGACACCAGGGGCGGGTCCTTCAAACCCGCGCCACCCGACCTTATTCGATAATAATCTGATTCTAGATCCCACGGTTCTTGCGACGGTTATCACTCCGGAAAACGCAGCGGAACGTGTCAGGGATCTGGATGTAGCTCGTCGTGCGCTGGAACAGCAAAGAAGGCAGGTAGAGGCAGAAAGGCAAGGGATGGCCAGGCGGCAGCGTGAGTTGGATGCGCTAGAAACTCGGCTCCGAGAGGAAACGTCTAGAGTGCATCAAAGGCATCAAACCAGGTTACCAGCAACGGGCGGGGTTATTAGTCCGGCTAATTTATTTGTCACACCTCAGGATCAGCCGATACCAGTGGTGAACCAGGGAACCGCACCCCAACCGGCGACAGCAGGGACACATCCGGCCAATGAACGGGCCGGGTTACCCCCACCACAGACCAGAGTCACAACCGGCAACGATCTACCACCACCGCCACCATCACGATTCCGCACACCAGCCGGCCACTACAATAACCCCATGGACAATGTGTATGCGGCGACACTCGCGTTAAATCAGATCCCCGTGGGAGAGTCGCCCCATGCAGAGAAGACTCGGCAAGCCATCGACCTGTTGCACACTGCGGTGGCACAGCAAGCCAATTATCCGGATCACAGAAGCGGTATGCATGGAACGCCATACGTCAGTCAACAACAAGGGAATATCCAAACAAGTTCAGCACGGCGGAGGGAAGAGCAGCAGCAAATGCCGCCTCCTCCCCGCGCTCAGGCAGCATCAGCAGCACAGGCTGTCGTGGACCTAGAGCCCGGAGGGCCGCGGCCGGGTCTGCAGCGCATGGACTTCCCGCAGCACCGCGCCCAGCCGCGCCCCCCGCGGCATCACACGTTTCTAGAGCCAGGCCGGCTTCAACCGTTCTTGCGGGACCCAAGTGTCTCTCGGACAATATCAGAGCTGAACCTTACCCGGAAAAATTCAAAGAGCCAGGGAAAGTAGTGAATTATGAGCCAACTATGGATCCAGAAACATGGCTAAGTAGCTATGAGATGGCGATGTCAATTCGCAACGCATCCGAGAATCTCCAAGCCAAGTTCATGTACTTGATGATGTCAGAAGGAGCAGCAAAGTTGTGGTTCACCAATTTGCCGGAAGGATCGATCAAGTCCTGGGAGGAATTGAAGACCGCGTTTGTCAAGCACTTTCATGGGACGTGCAGGAAGTTGTTCACTATTGACGACCTAGAGCGGTGCGTCCAGAAGAAGGGAGAATCGGCGCGCAGTTGGGTGCGCCGGGTTATGGAGATACTTCACTCGTCCACAGACATTCAGCCCAAGGATGCGCTACAGGCCATGGCAAAAACATGCAAGTACATACCTTTAGTGCAAAAGTTAACTCGCATGAAGTCTAGTCGAAATGCGTCGGAAGTTACAATGGGACAATTGATGGACGCGTGCAACAAACACGCTGCGACAGATACTACAGAAGAGGAAGTTGATGACAAGAAGGTAAAAGCAAACACAAGTAATAATGGAAGAACCGGCAATGGATCAGCACCGGGTAATAACGGAAATAGCCAGAACAAGCGCCCGTTTGAAGGAGGCTCCGAGTTTGTCGCCAATACAGAAGCCGGGTCTTCAAGGCCCAGAGCAGAAGGAAATTTCAACGGAGGAAATCACAATGGAGGAAACTATCAAGGGCCGCCAAGGCCGGGTAACAATTGGGACATATTCAGGATGGCATGCCCGAAACACAGCAGGAACGGCAGGCCAGCTAACCACTCTCTGGAGCAGTGCGCCGACTTACAAAGATGGAAAAATGACGAAGTGAACAGAGCTATGCGAAGTGCAGGACGGGGAGGAGGACCGGGTCCAGGGGGAAACCCGGGCAACGGCCCACCCCCAGCTGGTAACCCGGCGGCTGGAAATCAAGGAAATAACCAAGGGGGGGCAGGAGGTTTCCAGGCTAACCCCAAACAACTGGGTCAATATCATGTGCATACCACAGGAGGCTCTAACAAGGACAAAAAGATACTGAAGCAAGCGGTCAACTCAGTTTCGTCAGCTGTCCCGAGATACTTGAGATGGTCAGAACAGGAGGTAACATGGAGCAGAAGGGATCACCCAGAAAGAGTGGAGCACCCGGGAGTCTTGGCGTTAGTAGTCGCACCACAAGTCAATGGGTATGAGCTGAAAAAGGTTTTGATGGATGGTGGAAGCAGCATCAACATACTGTATTGGGAAACCTTCCTACGCATGGGCCTCAAGGAGTCTCAGCTACAAAAAAGCTCAACAGTTTTTCATGGGATAGTGCCGGGTCATTCAGCGTGCCCCGAGGGAAAAATCGCATTGGAGGTAGCTTTTGGGGAGTCAAAGGATAACTATCAAGTTGAGTGGCTTACCTTTGAGGTAGTCAAATTGCGCAGCCCATATCACGCGTTATTTGGAAGACCGGCTTACGCCAAATTCATGGCTAGGCCGTGTTACGTATATCTACAGCTAACAATCCCGGGTCCCAAGAAGACCATCACCATACATGGAAACCGAGACATAGCAGCTGAATGCGACGAAGGAGATGCAGCAATGGCCGAGCAAGCCTGTAGAAAAGAAGAACTCAAGCATTACCGATCTCAAGCAGACCCGGAGGATAGAACCACATCAAAAAGGCCGAGTACTGAAGGCGAAAGAGCAAAATCCAAAGTAGCACAAGATGCTAAAATGGTGGCTTTTATCAAGGATGACTCCCCCAAGCAATCCGCTATAAAGGAAGAAACTGCACGGCCGCTCACAACCAGCCGTGTCACGGAAACACCTCACCCGGATCGATTAGTAAACCCGGTACTCATCATGAAAAAGTCCAGCATGTGGAGAATGTGCGTCGGTCACGCCAGTCCGGGACCGGTCCCCATGGAGAACTAAACAATGTAACGGGCAGCAGGTTTCAGACGCGCTCTTTTCCTACCCAGGGTACCTAAGGGGACTGGAAGGTTTTTAATGAGGCGGCCTGCTGATCCAAACATTCTCGCATCAATAAAGAGATGGTTATCAAGTCCTATTTCGTTACAGCCTGATTACAAGTGAGTAGTATCCATGTGACATCAATATTTCAGTATCATTAAGAACGTTGAGCATATATAGGTCTCGGGGGCTGGTTGCTCAAGTAGCCCAGCCACAAACCCGAAAGACCCGGCCTTGATGCCTATAAGTTATAGGGGCCGATTATTCGCAAACGAGTACGGCTGCAATCTTATAACTGCACAAAGGAGCCAAATTTTCTTGACTTTTCTTACTTAAGCTCGATGTGACTCGCACTAAAGTGGCATGATTTGTTCGCTTACGATTACAATCAGCCATGAAGCCCAATGGGACTTGTCTGACCCTGTTTTCGTATGGATGTAACAACATGGTATCCACGCGAAAGCCGGCTTACAGTACAAGATAGTCAAAAGGGTCATCTAAACCACAAGTTTATGCAGAGTACAAGGCTAATAGCCGGAAACTCAATGATTATCAAGCAGAACTTCAGTACTTCCGCGGAATGGCCTTAGGTTTTTCGACTCGGTAAAAAACATTTGTTCTCTGAGAAAGGCCACACCCCCATGACTCGGACTTTGGGCCATGGGGACTGGGGACTTCGAAACAGAAACAAACTACTTGGCTATCGCAGTTCGAAAGACCCCGGCATCCGAGTCTTGGGGACTTAAAGAAAAGTCCACTTATCAAAGCCCCTGGTATTCAGAAAACCGAGTCTTACGAAGAGAGCCAAAATAGAGAGTCGGGTATCGAGAAAAAGCTCAAAAAATAGACCCCCAAAGCAATACGGTTATCAAAAGGCCAGGAAAGCCGCAAAGCATATCACGGACTAAAAAGTGCGTTACAAGTTACGACATCAGTATCAGGGGTGCACAGGCGCACCATCAAAAGCATAATAGTTTGAATACAAAGCATCACGTAAGCAAGGTGTTATGATGGTATTGCCCTATTTCGGCCTCCTGAGTACGGTCTTCCGGCTCTGGGTCTGGGCTTGCTGCTTAGCCTTCCCGGCGCCCTTACCCGGACTCAATGCGCCAGGGCGGACAGGTGGAGGGACGGCTGGTGTAGAGGCAGACGGACCTGATCCTAACTCGGCCTCTCTCTTTGCAGTCGCCTCCCTCTTCCTGGCCGAGTTAGAAACCCACTTCTCCAAGATATCAAAGGGCGGGGGTGCTTCCTCTGTAACAACTTTGCCATCAGCGTCGTATGCACTCATGATCGTGTTTAGATCCAAACTATCGGCCAAAGTGGTAGCCGAGGGGCGCACTGCGGCTTGTATGGCCTTGAAATCTTTGGGTGTAAATTTGGAACCATCCGCCTTGAATTCGGGAAACCCGGATATTACCTTTGCCGGGTCAAGTTTCGGAAAGAAAGCCTTGGCCAGGGTGAAGGCCCGGGTCATACCAATCCGGCAGGACGAACGCTTCCAGATTTCAATCCAGCCAGGCACAGTGGAGCAGGCTTGAATGAGATTTTCTTCACCCGGATATACTTCCGTAGGCCACTTCACGGCATCCAGTATAAATTTTGTGCCGGCGAAGAAAGTCCGGAGCACGGTCTTTAGGGTTTTAGCCTTGACAATGGCATCCTCCTCTGGGGCCGCAAGGTTGGCACCTACAGTTGTAACAAAAGAGAGAACGTATCAATAATCCCGAGTCTGATATAATAAAGCAAAGACACGAAACCAATCAGCAGCAAAAACTTACTAAGCAAGATCTGATAAGTATCGGTGACTTGGTCCGATAGTTCCTTCAACGCGGTCTGAGCAGCATTGCACTTCTTCTTGTATTTGGAAACATCCTTCTTCAAAGTTTTCATGTCATCCTCAAGGGTTTCCCTTCGTTTTATCTCGGCAAGGAGAAGTTGTTCGGTCTTCAGTAAAGTTTCATCAGACCGGGTTATCTGTGCCTGTAAGTAGCAAGGAACGCGAGTATCAGTTGGATATTATGGTAAGCTGAATATGGCGTAAAGTACCAAGCATAACTTTTGCAATTCATACTCGGAAGTTGGGGACTAGGTATGTAATATGAGATACCAAGTGTCCTTACCTGGTGCTCTGCAGCCATGCGCTCCAAGATCTTGCTCTCTGAAGTCTTCATGGTGAGGAGGGTGTTCATCAACTGAATAAAAGTGTCTTTACTCGTATCAGAGGACCCGGGGCCTTGGAAATTCCGAGAAGGGGCTTTCTTCTTAGCGGGAGGCGGAACCCGGGTCATTTGTGTGTCGGAATCCGACGCTCCTTCTTCTGCACCCAAGACGGTGGCTTTGTTCTTCTTGCTTGCATGGGAAGCAATCGGATACTCGGCTTCTTGTGTGTCCGGCTTTGCCGGCGATGCTTGTTTTTCGCCGCTAGACGCAGCTGTAGTCTTATTAGTCGGGCTCCCCTTACCCGGGCCCTCGATCTCCATATCCTCTTGGTCGCTGATAACGACCGTGGCCCTGTAGATGTTGTCAGTGAGCAGCTAAATACACAGTCAGGAAAGGGTGATAAAATGTGGTGGAACATCAGAAAGGGGATTTTACCCGGTGTTCACCGCAAAGTCACAAGGAAATCCGTCGCTGGACTCGGCAGAGGCTGGAAATTATCAAGTTAGATGTCATGTGGGAATGGTTCAAGGAGAATGTTTCGACCGGGAAAAGATAGGGTAATTACCAGCCCGTCGAGTCGGGGTCGATGAAATACCCGGGTTAAGGGCATCATCACCCGGGTGATTTCGAGTCGACCTGCGCTTGGTCATGGGCGATTCCTTCAAGAATGGCCAGTGGAATAACATCAAGGAAGCTCATATATATCATTAAAGTAATACGAATTGAATGCAAGGAGGAGATATGAAACCTTGGAAGTAGCCTCTTGGGTTTTTCTTTTTGATCCGACTTTGATTGTCGGCTCCAGTTCCTCCTCGTCGCTGGCAGATTCTACTTTGCCATCGGAGTTTTCTTCCTCGTCATCTTCTCGTTCTGGATATCATCAGAGTTATAGTTGGAAATGAAGGGGTTATGGTGAGCTTAAAGGAACCAAACAAAATCCGGAAAATACCTTCGTCCGAGTTAGCAGCTTCTTGCTCCTCTGGACTTTTGGAGCTAGGAGAGGTGTTGGTTTTCCAAAAATCATCATCAGCCTGAAAGGTGTCAGCACAAGGGTTATCAACCGTATCAAGTGGAAAGAGCAAAGATAAAGGCATTAAAGTCGGGTTGTCACCTTGGGGGCTGGGTTCTCGAGCGTGAAGGGCTCCAATCCGGATATGTTCCGGATTACCTCAAGCTTTTCTGTCAGAAAACCCTTGATGGTTTTGTGGGTATCGCCAGCTGCAAAGATGTTATCAGAGTACCGGAGCGGGTCTGTAGATTGTCCCGAATACTCGCACATCAACTTTGTGCGGATGGAATTAGGTTGAATCCGGAAGTCGACCCAAGTCTTCACCAGGTTGAGCCCGATGAGGCCTTGGGCCGTGAGAGTGTTGATTTTGGCTAATAGAGGTTGAATTGCCTCCCTATCCGAGTCAGAGGCGAAGGCACTAAATTTCTCGGAGATGTCAAGAAGACCCTCTGAGTAACCCGGCAGCTTCTTTTGGCCGGGTGGGGAGGTGTCTTGGCAGTAAAAGTAGGAGAGCTGCCAGTGCTTGACATGGGAGTTAAGGGTGAGGGGTGGCATCAAAGAATTCTTGCGGCGCTGGATGGAAACCCCGCCGCAAGCGAGAAGCGCCCCGTCACCGCTCTCGCGGCACGGTTTGCATTGAAAAAGCTCAATGAAAAGAGCTAAACTTGGCGAAGTGCACAAGTATGATTCGGAAAGGACTATGAAGTGGGAGATGTTTAAAACAGAATTAGGCCCGATATCAAAGACGCGAAGGCCGTAATGGTTTAGAACCTCCCGGAAAAAAGGGTGACCCGGTGGGCGGAAGCCCCGGGTCACATGTTCCACAAAGCAAATTACCTCGCCTTTTGTCGGGGTGGGCCGGATCTCCTTACCCGGCACTCTCCATTGGATATCCTCTTGAGGAGGAAGAACTCCCAGCTCCACCAGCTCCTCCAGCTTGGCCTTGGTGACCGTAGACCGCGCCCAGTTGGCGGATATGGAGTTTGTGGCTTTAGCTTTGGTTGGAGTTTTCCCCTGCTTTTTGGGAGCCATGTGGTTGACCTGCAAAGTACAAGGTAAAAGGATAAGAGGACTAAGACACGAAAGTTGTGAGCCTGCCGAGTATCGGCCGGGTAATATTGAGACATGAAAAATGCGGGTGTTAGCTCGCAGAGTAAAGTTCGAAATTATCCGGGTATCAAGCATTATGGCGAAAATTATGGGATCTAAATGTTGAAGGAGTTTTTGAGGGCGATGGATGGCTGCATAGGCACTTAGCGCGAATAAAAGGAACCAGAAAGGGGAGGTCCAGCCGGGTGATTGAGGCAAAGGCGGAAACTTGGAGTAGTTCGAGCCTAGATTGGAAATTCCACCTTCAGATTTGTGGTGAGAATAATGATTCAGGAAGTAGGAGAGTGGATTGGAGTATGCGTTTTATCCATTGGGCGAGCTAGAAAAGACTATTGGTGGCCTAATTCGGCATGGCCGAGAAATCCGTGGCGGGCTGATTTGGATCTAATCTGAGATAAAATCAAAAATTGCAAAGGCAAATTAAGGGGTGCAAAAGGCTTACCGGAGGGGATCTGAGTGAAGCCTTGCGGAGGCAGATGGCGCAGGCCTGGTGTCCCTTCGCGATTCCAGACGGACCGGATGGAGGTTCACCGGCGGATCTTGGCGGCGGCACGGGGCAAGCAGTGGCGGAGCGCAGCCTCCGGCCGATGGGCTCCGGTGATGCGCGCGGGATTTCCGTGGTGGCGCTCAGTGAGAATGAGTTCAGAGGGAGGAAGGAAGCAGAGTGGGGGGAAATGAGCCGTTAGGGTTCGGGTTACCCCCAAGGAGCTTATTTATAGGGCGAATGGATAAGCCCGGTTCAGTGAGCGGGAGCCGGGAGTTGCGGAAGTAAACGGCTATTTATTTGAGTTTTGGCGAAATGTGCTTTAAATGTTGAGCAAGGCATTTGGATAAAAGAAAAAAGGAGATCAACCCCGTGATATCAGGATCGATTATCGAGTATGGAATCTTGGCGTTTTTATTAGGGTTTGGACCTGGAAAATTAAAAGGTGCTTGGAGGAAAAACCCGGGTTACTACATGGCCACCATGTAGTAAGGCCTAGCTGAATATCAAAGCATCTTAACCCGGCCTCCATATGCATCTGTGTTTGATATCATTGCAGGGAATAGCGAGCGCTTCAAGGAGGATCCATGAAGCCCAGGCTATTCTGGGGACTACTGACGGGGGGATGATAACCCGGTAGGCCAAACTCCAAGGAGTATCCCGGCCCAAAGGACGCTGTGCAAGATCCGGCTAAAGATAAGGAAACCTATAAAGGCCCAAGCTTGTAGGCCCAGTAACCCGGATTGTGGGTTATGGTACAAGAAAGTTAGGGTTTGTGCGCCGTGTCCGGGTAGGATCCAGGATGCGCCTTGGAGAATAAGCCAGGGGGTACGGGTGCTTTATAAACCGACCCCCAGGTCTAGTTTAGGCAGAGATCTAAGAACCCTAGCAATATCGCTTGATATCGAGCATCCAGTGTAATCCCAGAGTTGAGTTATTGTATCAAGATTGGAGACTCGGCGACTTCGATTGCCGGCTACCAGATCGAATTGCACCATGTTTTGCTCTGAGCTAAACCCTCTCCCAAACGCCTGTGTCGTCTTGCCCCAAGATCAGTTACCCCCGGTAACATCTGCCGTGATTATCCCACGACAAAAGGGGTGATACAAAAGATGCGGCAGCTGGCTGCATTAACCAACTACAGAACATACTACAACTTCCGGCTAACAGAAAGGAGATAAGATAGCGTATCGTAACCAACTACAACTAACCACCAAACAAACCCATCCTGGATCTCGCCCCTTATCCAAAGAAGCAATCCAAGGATAACTCACACAGTTGGATTAATGATGGTTCAAGTTATTGTGTCAATAAGACTATTACTAGTCAAGTTATCATTAGTTAGGTGTAAGTTGTTCTGAGTACTTGTTAGCCAGTACTTTGACCAAGTCATCCATAACCGCGGAAAACACGGCTTCTCGAGAAGATTTAACCCTGCAGGGATGCACCAATTTGGCCGTACACGTAAGAATAACCCGCCAGATGGAAAGGCCTTTCCCACCAAGCGGGACACTCAACACAACTCAACTCTTCTTCGCATCAAGCCCAAAGAACCCCGTGCAATTGAGCGCACGGCTAATCAAGCCCCACGAAGAAAAGGGTACCCTCATAGCACTCTAAGAACGTGTCTCCCTAAATGCCGACTACAAAAGTTCCACCCTGGCGCCAAGGGTTCGCACCTGCATATGCATGCGGCAAATGGAAAAACCCGAACTAAATGAGGCGATTTGGACGAGATGCGAATCGAATCAAATTGAGGGGGGCGCCCATACACGCTTCCCACATGCGGTTAGTGCGCTCATCATGGATCAGTAGACAAGACCCTTTTCCTAATTAGGGTCGACACTAGCAGGCCTCAAAACCACGCCGGGCCTCCTGCCGATGCCTTATCAGCAAATTATTATTACCTCAGACATTAACAGGTCGATTGTTTAAACATCGAGCCCCAGAACATAATGATATAGTAACAGAAAGTAACGAACAACAGGCTCGAGCAAAAACAAACCTAAGCATGCTAGTAAGACACGGGCAACAAGCAAAGGGGTTATAGGTGTGGAGGTGAGACTATATCAGGGTTAAAGGATAACATGTGATAGGATCGAAAAGAATCAACGATTCATAGGGCTAGCAGGATAGACAACGGAAAGTATCGGTATCCAATGTTGAAAGGAACACAATGGTTCATGTGAGTGAATACTTGCCTGCAAACTCAGCAGCCTGGTACTAAGCTAGATCCTTAGAAGGGGTGTCGTAAGTATCGTCGGTCTCAACGTCGTCGTCCATCCGAGAAGAAGAAAACAAACAACGCAGAGAGACAAACAATCAATAACATGGCATAGTGCACAATCATGGGATGATGCATGACCATTTAATTGATGCATCAGAAATAAACTAGTTGACATGGTAGCATAACATAATTAAATGGACCCACGTGCAATTTGGATTGCATATGGAAAGCCCATGAATTAGGGTTGGAATAATTGTTCTACAACTAAACAACATGTGAAAGTGAATTAGCATGATGCATGGATGAGGAAAACAACAAGAAAACAACAATAGGAACAATTAGAAATAAGGTTACCAAGTTTAGGATTTTAGTTATTAAGTTATGGAATTTTGGTTCCTTAAAGGGGTACACAAGCATTTGTTGTTTTCACCAAGTTTAATTGTTCAAAATAGATAACAAAATTCATATTTGAAAAGAACACATAATTTTAGTTGGAATACATGTTTCAAATATTGGAAAAGGAATTAAGATGAATTAATTATGAATTAAACAAGTTTAAGCAAGATGTAAATGGATTTAAACAAGTTTGAATTTAATTGAATTTTTATGTGGTCAAAACATTAAATAAAAGTCATATTTGAAAAGTGTATACTTTTATGGTTTGAAAACATATTTTATATGTTCAAAAATAATTTAAGTTGAGCAAGTTATGAATTTAGCAATTCTAAATGATTAAAACAAGGTTTAAATTATTTAACCAAATTTAATTATTCAAAACATGAAACAAAGTTTATATTTGGAAAGGTGGTTTAATTTTGCATGGAAAACATATTTTATTTGTTGGAAATGGATTTAAAATGAGCAAGTTATTAATTTGACAATTTTAAATGCATTAATTAAGAAACATTTGTTTTCAGCAATTTAAATTATTCAAAACAGCAAACAAAGTTGATATTTGCAAAGTACATGAAAAATTGAATGGAAAACATATTTAGTTTGTTGAATTTGGAATTTTTATGCCCAAGTTATGATTTTTGCAAAATTAAGTGAATTGAACAAGTTTTCAAATATTTCACCAATTTAAAATATTCAAAACAGTAAACAAAATTTATATTTGGGTAGGGAATTTAATTTGGTACAGAATACATATTTAAAAAGTTGATCTAGAGAATTGGTGATCTAGGAAATTTATATTTGGGTAGGGAATCTGCCATTTTTATTAACAGCTAGGGACTTAGAATTAATTAACAGGGATCTAGAGAAGATTAGCAAGGACTTGTTGGCGATTCTTTCAAATTTCTGGGCCTGGAAAAAAGATGGAAAAAAAGGTTGGGGTTTTTGCGAGGGGTGGGAATCGAACCCAAACCCTCCTGGGTGCGCGCAGAGGGCCACTGCCACTGCGGTGAGCGATCGCTTGTTGACAGGTAAGGGCTCGGGAGAGGATATGCATTCAGCAGCGGAAGTTAACTGAACTTTAAAGTTCAGGTTCTCTGAACTTTGCCAGGCGAACGGCAGGGCGCCGGCGGCGAACATGTGCGTGCATGCGGTGGTGCTGCTCGAGTGGGGTGTGCGCTGTGGGTGCGGGTGGTGCTGCGGGCTGAGAGGACAGCGAGAGGAAGGGGATCGAGGGAGGAGAGGGAAGCTCACTGTGGGGAAACGGAGGCGCTGGGGAGCTCGGGCAGCTGCAGCGGCCGGCGGCGAGAACCTCGACGGCGGCGGCGACTCGGTGGCTCCCAGCCACCGAGGAGGGGTCGGTGAGGTAGAGGGTGGTGCGGGGAATCCATTCCCGCGCCTACCCTGGCCGGAGGGCGACGCCAACGGCGGCGATCGCCGGAGGGAAGAGGGGTGGAGATCGGTGGTGAGGTTCAGTTACAGAGAGAGGGATGCAGAGAAGAGAGATGGAGGTGGGAGGAAAGGAAAATGGAGGCGGGGGAGAGGGAAGAGAGGAGGAGGGTAGGGTTAGGGGGGCTAGGGCATCGAGCTAGGTCTTAAGGAGGGGGAGGAGGTGGTGATGGCCGTTGCTCCCCTTCTCTGTCGACGTGGAGGCGCTGGATGCGGAGCCGTACAGAGGAGGAAGATAACGGGGAGGGGGGTATGGGCCTGAGGGGTGAGAGATGGTGGGCTGGGCCTGCTGGCCTGCCCCTCTCTCCCTTGCTCTGTTTTTATTTTTTTTGTTCTATTTTTTTTTGCTGATTTGAAAAGGAAGAAAAAGGCTAGGGTTTAGGTTAGAAAATTTTAGAAAAAATTTGTTATAGGTAATTTAGGGTAACATCAACATTGTGTAACTTTTATTTTTCCAAAAGATTTGAAATTATTTGATGTTTGCCATTTGTTTGAAAATGAATGAAATTTGCTATTAAATGAGTTATTAAAAAGACCCAATTAAATAGTGTGAACCCTTAAGCTTATTTGAAACAATAGATTGATTTGTTTTGGTAATTTTCATAAAGTTCAAAAAGGTTGTTGTTTGGAAAAGTTAATTGAATTTGAAAAGGAATTTGAATTAAGTGAATTTGCTATTAAATGAATTATTGGAACTTAAACAATTTGATGGGTTTGAAATTTATAGTTTAATGGAAACAAATGATGGAAGTGTTTTGTCATTTTCATAAATTTCAAAAGGGGTGCTGTTTGGAAAATTAATTGAATTTGAAATTTTTTTTGGTATTAGATGAATTATTGATTAGAAACAAATCAACAGTTTTGAAATCACAACTTTAATGGAAACAATTGATTGTTTTGATTTGAAATATCATTTTGGAAATTGTAACATCACAAGTATGAAACAAAAGGTTTGAAATTTGACTTGAAATTCAAATAGAAAACAAAGGAAAACAAATGAAAACAGAGGAAAACAAATGGAAAACAAAGCAAAACAAATGCAATGAACATGATGTCATGATGCAAAACATAAAATAACACAGAGCAAACATTCTAATGGCTATTTTTCATACTTGGGATGTTACAGTGGTATGGCAATACTAGATGTTTTCTAAAACTATGTTGTTTGGTGTGATGATTGTGTTGCTATATGTTTGTTATGTGTTGTTTGCAAGATGAGTTTCCTTGATCTTCTATGTTAGGACATGGATTTTCTTTAAGTCTCTAATCATCCATACTAAGCCAAACCAAAACCCATACCACCAACCATAGTTAGCTACCATATGAAGTGCAAAAACAACCCTTTCACCTAAGAATTGTCATGACTAGTTCTCTATAGAGACACAAGCCATACAAATAAGGAGTGTCACAGATTTCAAGATCCTTTTGTGTGAAATGAACAATCACATCCATGATCAATGCCAACTACATCATAAGGAGCAGCAAGCCAATCAACAAGTGAAGATGGACAAGTGGACTCAAAGTTGCATGAGCTATGAAGATTTCAGAGCCAACTACACCAAGAGAAGAAATAATGAAGAAACACAACTATCCAGTTTGTGTTACATAGGAGTTTTACGAAACCCACTAGTTGAGAAATGATAGTTAGCTCAAGTTTGTCTTACATATTTGAAAATTTCTGTTAGACAAGTGAGGTGACCTAGTGTTATTAAACAAGATTCATCCATCCAAGTACAAGGTAATGATTGAGTGCAACATGGATTGGCCCCCATGGTGACTACTCACATTATTTACTTTTTCTATGAGGAATGTTAAATCTGAGTGACATACCTATTAGAGAGACAACGATGTTAAACCTGAACCATAGAAGGGTAGAATACAATAATGACCCTATGATAGTGTTGCTGAAAACGTACTATTTTCGGTGAGGATCAAGTCAACCTTGGAGGTATCACACAGATGGAAGTTTTGCCTACCATGAGAGTCTCCTTAGAAATAGCATGGTGTTTGCCTTCAAGGATGACAACAACAAGATGGAAGATTACTAAAGACATCAAAAGACCAAGTTGAGAGGAACCCAAAGAATTTTGATTGATCCAAAGAGTGACCCCTCATTGTCAAAGGTAGTTCAACATACCTATGTTGGTCTACAGCTCTACCGCGAAGGAAAGTTCTACTCAAGCCAATCTCAAATCAATCTACACTCCAATTTAATGAAAATAGACTACCCACAAATGTTTCTTTTAAGGGTGGTAGCCCACCCAGTTGTTCTGGAACCCAATCACCTAGACCTATCTTTCTTTCTAGCCTTCCCAAATCTCGGGACGAGATTTCTTTTAAGGGTGGTAGTCTGTAACATCCCTGATTTTTGGGAAACTCAAAAATCACAAAAAAATTGAAACTTTTTTTGCTTTATATTAATGCAAGTCACCAAAACCCAAATGAGGTGCAAGAAACCAAAGGGAATAACACATATGTCAATGAATTTGGAATTACCAATCCAGTTATGCCCTTGTTCCTTAAACCCTAAAACTTTATTGAAAAATAAGTTTCTTTATATAAAGGGAATATGTTTTTATTAACACACCTTTACCCAAAATATTTACAACTCCAATATTAAATTTTAAGATATTTTATGGCAACAAAAATCAAAGATTTATAACCCTTAATAAACTTCTAAGCCTCAAAAGTATTTGATGAGAATAAAATTTCTTAATGATAACTTTTAGTTGTTATTCCAAGTTTTAAACATAAAGGTGTGAAAATAAAATACATTGCTTGAAAATAACATAAAATAGGGTTTTGAAAATAATATTATGACTTGTGCTTTTATTCTAATTTTTTTTGATCAACAATATTAATTAATTGATATGAACTAATCAAATAACATTAAGATACTATTAGTAAATCCTCACATCCTAAAATTATAAAATGTGAAAATGGTTTAAAAATGACCTTCCAAAAATGACATATGACATGTAAAATGCCTCTGAAATTTTATTTAGACAATAACATCAATTTATTATTTTCTAAATTTTAAAATGGCCTTAAAGTATTATTAGTGTTTATTTATATTTTCGAAATATAAAATTGTGAAAAAAGATGAAATGACTTTCAAAAATATGTTTTCAACATTTAGAATGTCACTAAAATTTTAATTGACCAATAACTATGTTTTATAAATTTTTAAGTTAAAGATCACATTAAGTGACTATTAAGGAATTAATCAAATTTCCAAATTCAAAAATAAAATAATGATGAAAAGTTTATAGAAATGTTATGGTTTGAAAGATATGGAAATTTATATATTTTAGAAATTTTATTTGATATCATTTGGATTTTTAAAACAGAAGTTATTTAAGTTTTTGTTTAACAGGAAAAAAAACGGAACAAAAGTTAAAGAGGGAGAAACGAGCCAGCATCCCAGTCCAGCCCACCTCCCTCTCCCTCCCACTATCTCTCGCGCGCGCGGTCCAGACACAAAGCCAAGCCCAACAGCGGCCAAGCCCGCTACCCTTCTCACTCTCTCACTTCCAACCGGGGCCCACCATGTACGTCAGCGTGACGCCCCTTTCCTTCCTCCTCCGTCCAAAAATCTCGCCGGATTTCTTCAGCGCCGCAATCACCGCGCCGGCCACCAATTTCCTTCCCCCGCTGGCCTATAAATATCCCCGAGCCTCCTCTCCAATCTTACCGTCGTCTCCTCTCCAAATCCCGCAACCATGCTGCTTCTATTTCTCGTCGGAGCTCTGTCCAAGCCGCCACCGTCTCCACTCGATTCCGGCGAAGGTATCGAGTAACAGCTCCTCCCTCCTGTCCCTCTAGACTCCCCATCCCTAGATGCATCTCCCTGACCCCTCCTTTTCTTTTTCTACGCAGCGAAACACCAGCGCCATCCTCCCCCGAGGCTCACCGGAGCAGACGGATCTCCGTCCACGCATCACCGGCGACAGAGGACTCCTCAGGCCCTGTCAGCTCCTCCTACGAGTCCGGCGTGTCTCTCTGCACTCAGTCGTCACCTCCGTTGAGCCGGATAATCACCGGAGCGCCGCTGCCATGAAGATTCCGAGCACCCCGCCGCCGTCCTCGCTATTTCCGGCCATCCCGCCGCCAGGTGAGCTTCCGTCCTCCTCAGCCGTTAGATCTGCAGCAACGGTCGAGATTAGATCTAAAGGGGTACGAGATCTCGAGCGTTAGATTCATATCCAGCGGCCCAGATCCAGTTCACTTATCCACGTCAGCAGCCTAGTCAGCACGCCACGTAACAGCACAGTCAGCAGCGGCACCACCCAATCAGGATCAGCCAAGTGGCCCAGCTTAAATTTTAATTTTTCTCCCGCTGGATTTAATTGACAGTTTTGTAGATTAGTCCATGTATCTTGTAATCATCATAACTTTTGATCCATAAGCCCAAATTTAGAAAACTTGGACTTTTTGAAAAGCCCTTGAAATTTAAAAACTTTTGGCACTGGCCAAATTCAAATTTGACAAACTTAAATTGGTTCAAATTTAAATATGCTTGTTTGATGAATTTTGGCATAACTCAAATTCTACAAATGCAAAAATTGCAAATAAAATATATTTGGAAACCTTAGGATGTGTGCTTTCATATCCTCTGTCCCAAAATAAAAATTGAACAAATTAAAATTGATTTTAGAATTATATGGCCATTTGAGCAAATTTGACTTAGTTTAAATTCTATAAATAATTTTAATATGTTTTCTTAAGCAATGTTGCTCCATATGGCAACCTTACTCCATAGAAACAAGTGCCATAGAATTTTGGACACATATGAGCCATAAACATGTATTTTAGGCCTAGTTATCACACACATGTTTCACACCATATTAAAAATGACTTAGGAAATATTTTTGCTTAAGTGGTTCTATGTGTGTATGGCTATATGAAACCAAGGCTAAGTCCTTAGTGAAGTTTCAACTTATACTTAGCCAACAAATGAACCTAAAAAACACTAGTACAAATGTTTCCATCAACTTCTTGTCTCCCCATGCTTGCTTCAAGATTTCACCAAGTTGGGATTTGTGAGAACCATGAAGTGCAATGGAGGACTTAACCATCTAGAGATTTTTCAACATGAAGATAGAAGACCAATGAAGGACTTAGCAAATAAAACAAACTTCAGAAGCATCTCCAAGAAGTGGAAGCACTTAGAAGAAAACCAGAGAAACTTCTAGAAGACTAACCCCCTTTCTCTCTAAGTCTTTTTCCTTCCCTTTTCTATTCTTCTCCTTTCAACTTGATGGCAACATAAAGAGAAACAAGGAAGATCATTGAAGAAATGACTTAGGCTCCACAACAATCTGAAGCATACTCCATCAAGTGCAAGTACATGAAGAAATAAAGAAGAAGACTCACCTCTCCCACTCTATCCTCTTGTCTCATTTCTCCTCTATTTTGACATAGTGATATTTTCACATTTGTTAAATAAAACACTTAGTTGTGACCACACCACCTGGGAAAACAACTAGTGACAAAACCATGAAGACTATCAAGAACAAGAGAAGCACCACGCCAAGGAAGGAAACAACTTAGATGGCATGAAGATGATCTTCAAGAAGGCAATCACATGAGGACTAGAAGCAATCCATACAAGTTGAAGAATAGCAAGTTATTTATTTGTCCAACCATTGACCCAAATGGAAAACCCAAGACTTAGTAATATTTTTCCCTTTGATGATGAAGTTAGTAGACCTAACCTAACCACAATGGAAAATACTAACATAGTCACTCAAATATTTTTGAAGGTGAATATGACCAAGTGTTTGCATGTATTACTTTAGTTGAAGAAGTAATATGTTTATTCTAAGTGAACTCTTGGAACTTCCTCGACAAGTATGGTTATAATAAAGTTAGTTCTCTACAAACTCAAACTAAACCATATTTGGTGAACTCTTGGAACTTCTTAGATAAATATGTTTCAATAAAGTTTGATCACTACAAAGACATGCATAGTGAACTCTTGGAAACTCCTTAACAAGTATGATGTCATTAGAGAATGAATCTTTCAAAACTCAAACCTTTACCTATCCTAGCCAACTTGGTTAAACCCCTTTTGCCATGATTGTTGCTTTATATGATTTCTTCACTTGTTTGTTTGCTTGCTAGTATGCTTGTTTATTTGTTATTGCTGTTTTCAATGAATAGATTGTACGGAGAGCAACGATCTTTTGTGAAGAGAGTGTGAATTCTTCACCAACTTCAACAAGGCAAGTAACACATCATTCAACTACCCATTATTTGCTATATGCATTAGTTGATTTTTGAGTAGTATGCATGATAGGAAGTTTTACTAAGTTATATTATGCTATGCTATGTCCCAGTAGTGTGTAGCCATCCTTATAACTTGTTATTTCGAAGCCTTTAGTTGATGCTTTGCCATGCTACAGAAATTGTTTTACTTCATGTTGTGAGAAAATTCTAAGTAACAACTTCAATGAACCACCTGGGTGGATTGGTATTGCGGGGTTGTCGAAAGTTGAGTGTCTCCCCGAGGGGAGTTCACTTGAAGGAATGCCACCCAGGAACAAAGTGATTATGATGTTACCCAAGTTTAGATTGCTTCCAGTGCAGCCTTTAGTCATATGGGCTCTGTCTTGATTAATTAAGTTGCGAGGGTTCAGCCTGGGCTTGACAAGAAGATGTAGCATAATATTAGGTGGAACGGGTCTTGCCATTAGGTTGAATTCTTGCTTCTGAAAGATCTCGTCTCAATCTTCTCCTTTCCTTAATGCACTCAGGGTGTATAGGATGTTTGGGCTGATTTGAGTCTGAAGGTGAAAGTGCACAAACTCTGCAGAGTCAACAAACTAAGATCTTAGCCGTGTCCCCTGGTTATGGACAACTATGAGCAGCTGGACAAGGAAGGACGGAAGAATCACATCACCATTTTCAACAATTAAAATTTTGACCAAGTGAACATTATTTGTGGTGCTTGGATTTCAGTCCAATGATGCCACCCCTTGAAAAGAAAAGTTGTTTTACAAAAGAGATAGGAGAAAACTTGCTTTATGCAAACTTAGCCAGAAGCTCCACTCAGCCAAATAAGCATGTAGTATTAGTCTTGCCATTTATATCCACCATAGTGTTGCTTGCCAATACACTAAATTGTATTGACTCCCTTGTGGCTGCATATTCCATATTGCAGATGTTTCTGAAGACGAGTGAGGATTGCGTTTAGGATCTCGAGACTATTGCCAACATGTTTTGCCTGTGGCACATGAAGAAGATGGGCTCAATGTTATATTATGTTTCCGCTGTATTTATTTGCTTTCTGCTAGTCCTCTAAGACTATGCAAGTTGTAATATTTTGTAAAGACTGGATCATGCGATGTAATAGAATTTGATGCATTTGCATGATATTTCATTTTGTACTGTGGTGCTAGCAATTGATCCAGGGACTAGCACAATAACACAGGTGTCCTTACATTATTTAAATGTGGGAATGCTACAGCATGCAAAGTCTGCAATACAGAGTACCCGAGCGGCGAATCACTTGGCAGTCACATGAGGAAGCACGCCCATGATGCGGATGCAACTCTGCGCCCTTGAATCAGGTCTCGTTTCAGATTCGTGCTGTTGTCTTTTTTTACGGTAGATTTCTGCTGCTGTATATGTTTCATACATGTGAGAAGGTCTAACAGAAATTGAGCGGCCGGCCTGGTGACACAAAAGTTGCATGGCGTTCCTCCGCTGGCTGAGGCTAGGATGTGATTTTTTTATCTGTTCCTAACAATAATTGGTAGTTTCTTGCAAGATTTGTTCTCCCCAAATGCAAATAATTGTTGTGGTAAAATTATAATATGTGGCTCAAATAGTTTATACATTTGTTAAGTGATTCCTGATATATCTTAGTAAATGGGATAAGAAAACCTACCATGCTTGAGAAGATGCATCTCTTTGCAAGGTGTCTACTTCTGTTGCAAGGTTTCGATCTCATTATATCATCATATGATGTGTGATTTATTTCTAAAGTTTATCAACAATACATGAGGCTAATCTGAATTTAATGCTTCGGCTTTCTATGATCTATTACGTGATCGTAAGCTTTCTATAATTTTCATGTCAATGTTTTGTTATATCTTAATTAGTTCACAGGGTTTCCAATTTCACTGTCCTCTCATATATTCTAAACTCATCTTACACAGCCATATACATACCACTATTTCATAGATTCCCCTCTTTTTAACTAAAATTAGGGCATGTCAATCACATTTAAACTCTTTAGTACAAGGTTCTCATTCGGAATCTGTAAACTAGAGCAAACTTTAGTTAGGACAACTCAAAGTGTATCTGTATGTGCAAGTGCTTACCTGCATATAAGAAGTGCTCATGGAGAACTCTGTTTGTTCCAATTTCATTTGTGTTTAAAAGCCTTTTGGAACAGATTGAAAAAACGCTGGACAATGAACCCACGGTGATTCATCGTAATTTAATGCATGAATGGGTTTCTTCCCCATAAGAACTAATGCTGATTGTAAAATAGCTAAAATTTAGAATTCCTTCATACTTCTGTGCTTTCTCAATTCTCAACCAACATTCAGCGAAGGCCTCAACGTTGCCTATGTTATGGCGGATGATCGAACGAGAGCCGTGCATTCACATCATGACTCATCACCTATGATTTATTCAATCTCCTCTTCTCCCCGACCTCGAGGGAGGCCAAAGCATTCACGGGGTAGGGGGAGGTGGCCATGGCTCTCCTGATGCTAGCAGAGAGTGTATGTGTGGATTGGATGAAGAAGATTGCAGAGGAGGCAGTAGCTAGTGGGAAGCACGCCTGACCTTAGAGAGCTCTATAGACGCGCTGAAACTAGCTCGTTTATGCGACAAGTCGTGGCTTTATCTACCCGCAAGAACTCACTTTGTATGTCTCTTTAGTATAGATTTTTTTTCTCACTCGTTGCAAGGCACGAGCATGTGTGCTAGTATACTCGTAAAGATATGTACAATACCTGCCGAAAAAACATATGGTTTCACACCGCTCTAGAGAATTTCACCTCCACAGAAGTATTCTACATCCCTCCTCCCGGCATGCACCGGGAGAAGGGACAACATGCCTATGGAACCCCACCTCTTGTGATCCTGTATGGGAGGGAGGCGATCAGGTTTTAGGGCACAACACTAGCGATACTTCCCCAATGATACTGCTAAAGCAAGAAGATCCCAGCCGCCGGATATCCGGCGCCTAGAAAAAACTGCACGTCTGACGGTTGGGATATTCTTGCTTGAGGCTCTAACATGCATGTTTTTCCTGGCGTCGGACGGCCCGACACGTGTTGCCGGACAGACCGGCATGGGCGCCGGACCATTAGGCACAGTCTTGCCGGATGGACCGGCACGTGGGGATGCATCCCACTCGAGAGGGGCCACACTCGTGCTGGTAGGCATCTAGGCCACCGGACGATCAAGCAGATTGGCGCCGTGCAGCTTCTTGGCAATCTTTTTGGCCATTGTCTTGGTCATCCTTGGCACTTTCTTGGACCTCCATTGGCGGGTCGCGTCTAAGCACACATAGGATATTTGCATGAGGTAGCGCACCATTCACCAAGTCGTCGAATTCATAGAGAGATTGGAGCGAGGTCACCTTTTCTTGCATAGCTTTTGTGTGTGCTCTCGTCATGGGTCCTTTGGGTATTGTAGAGGGACTTGGTGGAATTCGTTGGGCTACATCATCTCCCCCTTCCAAAAGAGTCTTCCTCGACTCATGATCATCGTCATCACTTGGACTTCCATGGAAGGGAGATAGGTCTATCACGTTGAAGGATGTGTGTACGAGGTACTCTAATTGTGGCATGCCGAGCTTGTATGCATTGTTGTTGATACCCTTGAGAATCTTGAAGCTACCTTCACCTCTTGGCTTGAGCTTCAAGTTGCGCTCTTGTGGAAAATGATCCTTGCGGAAGTGTAGCCAAACAAGGTCTCCTTCTTTGAACATCATAGGCTTATTGTTCTTGTTCATCTTTGTGGTGTGATTCACATAGTGCTTGTCAATTGTATCTCTTGTGGACTCATAAAGTTTCTTGATGTAGTCGACGCGCTTGTCGAAATCTATGTTTACTTGCTCGTGGATAGGCAATGGTAGGATGTTACAAGTGGTATTGGGGTTGAATCCGTAGACAATCTCGAATGGGATTTGCTTTGTAGCTTGATGAAGGGCTCGATTGTAGGAGAACTCGGTGTGAGGAATGCATTCTTCCCAATTCTTTAGGTTGGGCTTGATAAATGCTCGAGGAGTGTAGATAACATGCAATTCACCACTTCCGTTTGTCCATCGGTTTGAGGGTGATAGGCTATGGAGAAGAGTAACTTGACTCCTAGCTTGGACATCAATGTCTTCCAAAAGTATGATGTGAACTTGACATCTCTATCTGACACAATTTTCTTGGGGACACCATGTAGACGAACAATTTCCTAGAAAAATAGATTTGCGATATGTGAAACATCATCCGTTCTATTGCATGGGATGAAATGTGCCATCTTTCAGAAACAATCAACAACTACAAATATAGGGTCCATATTTGTTTTTTCGCATGGTAGCCCTAACACAAAATCCATGGTAATGTCACTCCAAGGGAGGTGTGGTGTAGGTAATGGAATGTAAAGACCATGATAATTGGAAATAGGCTTAGCTCAGAGACATGTTGGACATCTCTTGACAAGTCGTTCCACTTGGTGCCTCATCTTAGGCCAATAGTAGTTGGTGCAGAGCATGACCTACGTCTTGTCTCTTTCAAAGTTTCCCATGTGGCCTCCTTCATGTGATTCCTTCAATAACAATAGACAAAGAGAGGAGTTGGGAATACACAGTTTATTAGCTTTAAACAAGACTCCTTTATGAAAGTAGAAATATTCAAATCCTCTATTAGGCAAACTGGTGTGGCGGCTACCATGAGTGGGGTCCCGATATTCATGAATCGACCAAGAACACGAAGAAAAAGGATGAACATTAAGGGAAATTGAGGGTAACAAGGGTAACCGATAAATAGCAAACCCTACCGATCTAAGAATCCGACAACAAGCCCTGAGGCTAGCCTCCGGATATCTTATATCAAGTTGAACTTACTCTAAGTGAAACCACTTCACCTTCATGGCGGGTCCATCAAGCCAATAGAATCTCAAGGGTCAGATGAGAAAGATTATGAAGTTCTAGTTGAATTCCATGGGAAAAGACTAGCTAACTTAAGGAAACTCTTGATACGATCCAAATCACATGTATGATTGGAGTAGCCGTGATACGGTTCTAGATACAACTAGAAGTAGCCTCTAAAGAGGAACACAAGAAGTAAAGCTCCAATCTCAATTCATCTCTAACCCTAGGGAGAGCAGGAGGGGGTCTACTTATAGGCAATGGGGTTGGTAGAGGGGTACAAGGGTCATGATATGGGGTGGCCCGATCTTCTCGTTGAACACTCAATAACTTGTGGTAGAAAACTCATGCATCACTGAAAACTCTCCGGTTAATCCTCGTTTCCAATGCTATAGCTTTCAACCCCTTGGATATTCTCAGCTACACACGCTTGCATAGTGTAGCCACCGACTACAAGGTGGTCCTGAATCTTCTTATTCACACTGGAACATCAGATAACATGCATAATTTTCAATGGATGAATATTTGAAGATGAATGCTTACAATCAAGTTCAATCTATAAATCTAGGGTTTTTAATTTCATCATAGTCCAAACCTTCTAATCCGCAACCTACTAGGTATTTATGAGGGAGGGGGTGCAGCCAAGGGGTATGGCGCACACCTCCTGGTCCAACTCGGGTTGGACCCAACTAGGGGATACAAACCGACCCACACTTGGGTACGGCCTAAGGGACTCACGGATCCAAAAGAAAATCAAGTGGGACATGCAATGACATGTCCTTAGTGCTCCCATATTGGCCTCCTATGCGCGAGGGTGGTGTTGGGATGGTACAACAAAGGACTTGTCCTTGCTACTCCCAATTCTCTCTTTTGGTTTTCCTTCCTCCCTCTCCTCCCTCGAGCACATGTGATCATTATTCTCCATGCTGACCTCCGTGTGTGCCATCTTGTTTTCCAGTTTGCACTTCTTGTTTTCCAGGTGTTCCACGTTGTTTTCTAGCATGCAATTGTTGTTCTCCAGTTTTTTCCTCTTATTTTCCAGCAAGTACTTGATGTTTTCCAGCATGTATTGAGGTCCTCCTCCACCAATGTTTGTGTTATCAATAAAATTGACCATACATAAATGCATAGACTTTAGAAGTATAAAATTCTCATTACCACAAACATCATTTCTATTAATACCGAGTTCACCCGTTGTTCTACTAATTTAGTTCTTTGTCTTGTCATTGGTCCAAGTCTCAGTTCATTATCCTTATCTTGAACAACAACATCATCATGTGTAGAAAATTGTAGAGAGCTAGGGATGCCCGCATCGCCCCCCCCTTGAAAAGGCGTCGTCCTCGACGCATCAAGGTCATATCCATAGTACGGAGTCAAATCAACAACATTAAAGAAACTACTAACACAAACTCATCTATTGGAAGATCAATCTTGTATGCATTGTTATTAATTCGGCCAAGCACTTTATATGGACAAGCACCTCGTGGAATCAACTTGGAATTGCGCAATGTAGGAAATCTGTCCTTGCTAAAATGCACTTATACGATATCACCAGGTTGAAATAACACATCTTTGCGCTTCTTGTTAACACGATCAGCCACTTGTTTTCCCTTGTTCTCAATTGCTTGCTTGGTCTTCTCATGAATTTTCCTCACAAAATTAGCATGCTTTGATGCCTCCATATTAAATATCTCTTGAATAGGACCAACTCCCAGTTTGGGGGTGGCAAGTAGTACTAAACAACAAATTTTTTCCCAACTTCCTCCTTAGCGTCTTCCAAAAGTAGCTCATAAACTTCACGTCACGATCAGAAACAATAGTCTTGGGCACTCCATGCAATCTCACTATGTCCCTGAAAAACATATTAGCAATATGCAACACATCGTCGCTCTTGTGGCATGCAATAAAATGTGACGTTAGAGAATCTATCCACTACCACAAATATAGAATCATGTCCTCTTTTAATCCTTGGAAATCCTAGCACAAAATCCATACTAATATCCTCCTATGGAGTAGTAGGTGCAGGAAGAGGAGTATACAAACCATGAGGCTTCAAGTTCGATTTTTCCTTGTTGCAAGTGATGCAACGCCTCACAAACCTATCCAAATCACGCCTCATACGTTCCCAATAGAAGTGATCAGCTAACATAAGCAATGTTTTCTCACATCCAAAGTGTCCCATCAATCCACCACTATGTGATTCCTGCAATAATAACAAACGCACGGACGACACGGGTACACATAATATGTTAGCTCAAAACAGAAAACCATCATGAATATGATATTTTTCCCATGCTTTGACCATCGTACATTTAGCTAAAGTCATAAAAAATCAGTATCATTAGCATATAATTCATGTGAAGTCTCTAAACCAGGAACTTGCACATCCAATCGTGTCAATAACATATTTTTCCTAGAAAGAGCATCGGCTACCACATTATACAATCCTTTCTTATACTCCCTCCATTTCTTTTTAGTCCGCGTATTAGTTTTGCCAAAACTTCCTAAATTTTAGCCAACTTTACAGAAAAACTATCAACAATAACAATACCAAGTCCATATCATACAATTCACAATGAAATATATTTTCATATTATACACATTTGATATTTCAAATATTTATATTTTGTTCTATAAACTTTGTCAAACTTTAGAACATTTTACTTAACACAATCCTAATATTCCGAGTGAAAAGAAACAGAGGGATTACTTAATTATGTATGCGAAAGATTCAATGAATTCAACCCACTTAGCATGACGTTTATTAAGATGAGATTGGCTCTTTAAAAATTTAATGCCTCATGATCAGAATGTATGAAAATTCTTTTGGCCACAAATAATGTTTCCAAACCTCAAGAACCCTAAAAAGCGCATACAATTCTTTATCATAAACAGAATAGTTTAATTGTGCACCACTCAATTTCTTAGAAAAGTAAGCAATTGGTTTCTTTTGTTGCATTAACACTCCTCCAATTCCAATTCTACTAGCATCAAATTCAATTTCGAAATTGTTTATTGAAATTAGGAAGCATAAAAATGATGTAGAAATGAAACATCATTTCAGCTCATCAAAAGCAATATCTTGTGCTACCCCCACTCGAAATCTACGCCATTTTTAGTTAGATCTTTCAAAGGTGCAACAAGTGTACTAAATCTTTCACAAAGCGTCTAAATAAACCAGCAAGACCATTAAAACTACACACTTGACTCACATTCATAGGGGTAGGCCAATTTTTATAGCTTCTATTTTCGCATCATCTACCTCAATTCCATGTTTAGAAACTACACATCCTAGAATTACGACCTTGTCTTTGCAAAAAGTGCACTTATCAAGATTACCAAATAATTTGTTTTCACGTAGCACATGAAAAACTAGTCTAATATGATCAATATGTTCAGATTCATTGTGGCTATAAATAAGTATGTCATCAAAATATACTACCACAAACTTGCCAATAAAATTACGCAAAATATGATTCATTAATCCCATGAAAGGACTCGGTGCATTAGTTAATCCAAAAGGCATTACTAACCACTCATATAAAACAAATTTTGTTTTAAAGGCTGCTTTTGAGACATCCCCCTCTTCCAACCTAATTTGACGGTAACCACTATGCAAATCAATTTTAGAGAGAACAACAACACCACTTAATTCATCTAACATGTCTTCCAAACGTGGAATAGGATGACGGTAACGAATTGTGACGTTGTTAATTTCTCTACAATCTACACACATGCGCCAAGTACCATCCTTCTTAAGAACTAAAATAACAGGAATAGCATAAGGGCTTAAGCTAATTCGAATATACCCTTTCTCAAGAATATCTTTTACTTTTTTATGAATTTCCTCCGTTTCTTGGGGATTCGTCCTATAGGGAGCTTGGTTTGGCAATGATGCTCCTGGAATTAAATCAATTCGATGCTCTATCCCTTGCAACGGTGGCATCCCCGAGGGTATTTCTTCCATAAAAACATCATAAAATTCCTGCAACACATTAGAAACACCAATAGAGAGAGGGGTCATGTCATTAGAAACTAGTATCTCTCCTTGTGAATAAGCACAATAGGGAATAAAGTAGGATCCTCTCAAAATTCTCTAAAATCCTCTTTGGTTGCTAACATGCATAATAGGTTCACTCCCTCACTTTTATTCTACCACTTGGTTTGGTATTGCTACTATGACCCGCATAAATTTTATTTTGTCTCTTCTCTACTCTCTCACTCTCCTTCTCAAGATGTACTTCTTTTTTTTGACGAGATTCATTTACAATTTTATGTGGTGTCATAGGCCTCAAAATAATATTCCCCCATGCCAATTCAACTCTTATGTATTTTCTCTCCCTTCATGCTTCACACTCCTGTCAAATTGCCATGGCCTCCCAAATAATAGGTGGCAAACAGTCATAGGAACCACATCAAATTCAATGGTATCCTCATATGGTCCTATCAGAAATTCCACACACACCATGAAACTCACCTTCATCTCTGCGCTATCACTCAATCACTAGATATAATAAGGACCGGGGTGTGGTATATATTTCAGTTGCAACTTTGCGCATAAATCTTTGCTAGCTAAATTCCAGCAAGTCCCTCCATCAATAAAAACCTTGCAAGCCATATTAGGACCAATAATGGCTTTGGTTTGCAAGAAATTGCACCTATGATTTTCAGGACTTGGTGTCACAATCAAAGATTTATGGGTGCAAACAATAGAAGGAACATGTGTGGCAGATGCATACAATGGAGTGTCACTCGAATAGCCATCATCATCATCATTAGGATCAGCATCGTCTCCTGTCTCATACTCATTGTACTCATTAACAATAATAATTTTGGTATTAGGACAATCTCTCTTGAAGTGGCCTTTTCCTCCACATGTATGACATGCCATGTCTCTACTATGTGTAGTCGACATAGAAGAACCAGTTGCACTAGCTGCCGGTTGGGCTGTTTTCTTTGCATTGGGCACATTAGAAACAGCCTTAGAAGAAGCATTGCCATGGAAATTTGATGTTGGGGCTGGTGCACTCGAAATAGGTGGTGATCTCATAGGAAAACGACTCCTAGTACATGCTGTAATTTTTGCTTCTTGAGCCAACTGTGATTCGGCCTGCCTTGCATGGTGCAATAATTCATTCATATCATAGTATTGATGGTGCCGCACAATGCTCTTTATTTTGTATTGTAAGCCTGAAAGAAAATATTGAATTGTTCCCTGACACGTGCCCTTTGCATAATAATCCCTATCTCCTGAAAATAAGCATCAACTATCATGGTACCTTGCCTCAGTTAGTGTAATTGATCATAGAGAGAACGAATATAATTGTGTGGCACAAATCTGTCCCTCATAACATGCTTCACGGTCATCCAAGTAAGAATAGGTGGATCACCATCTTCCTCTCTTTAATTCACAATATTATCCCACCAACGAAGAGCATAACCATCAAACTCAGAAGAAGAAAGTTTTATTTTCCCGTCCTCGGTGTAATCATGCAAACGCCATAGTTTCCCAATTTTCAGCTCCCAAATAAGATACTCGTCAACATTATTGCTACCAAAACTGAAACATTGAATTGAGAATTTTGGTTTGCCCAAAGCATCATCCTCTCTGAAATTATCAGCAACCTCGTTGTTTAGCACACGCCTTGCACCTTGGTGGTGGACACCTCGGCCATGTGGAGCACCACGGCCACCTCTCCCACCTCGGCCAAAATTGAGATCAATCCCCCCATGGGAATTGGCAGCATTATGATCATCACTATGAACACTTTGATTATCCTCTTTATTAGGAAGCCTATGCTCAATAAAGGTCTTGAAATCAGCAAATTGTTGTGTCAATGTGGCAATAGAGTTTTGTATAGTAGTAACTTGTGTCTGATTTTTAGTAGACAACTTAGCAATATCATCCACTTTAATTAGTATCTATTTTATGCATCTACACATAAATTTCATCACAAGCATCCCCAAATTGTTTCTTCAAATGATCAAGAAGTGCTTCATACTCATTCCACTTCACCACCTCATCATTGGACTTCTTTTGCTGCACACAAGCATCACTAGAAAGATCCATGGTTAATATGTTAGTGAAAAATAAAACAATTATAGGTGGGTGTTTTCTCTCAAGTCACTCAAAACAACAAATAAAGGTGTATCTTACCGTTCCAAAGTAAATAGAGAATACTCACCAACCAAGTAGTAGCAACTTGTGTACTGATGTGAAGAAGATAGTAACCAGGAATTTCAGCTATCACAAGACAAAAACAGGGTATATGGTGGAGCTTGGTTGGGATACCTAACACCACCAAATACAAGTCCTATTTGATGTTCAATGTGATACAAAAATTCATAGGAAAACACACACTTGGAGACTAATGTGGCAAGCAACTATATGGAAGAGCTTGTTGCAATGCACTAGAAATACACTAGCAAAAGCTCAAGAAAACAGGCACATAATTTCTCAAAATAGTGTCAAAGTATGAATGTTCAAATCAGCTCCACTTCCACAATAATAAAGATATCACTTTGGCCTCTCTTTTTTCTCTTTTCACTTTTCTCTTTTTATACTCTCTTTTTTTACATTTTTTTTGTATTTTTTTAAAGGACAATGTATCAACTAGGAGCAATAACATGGAAAAACGAAATAAGGACGCGAATGTATGACCAAAATGAGCAGCCTGTTGAGCAAGAAAAATTCTAGTCTTATGGGCAGGATCCTAAGTATTTTGCTGAAGAAAGGTCGTGACTAGGCTCACAAAGTTCACGCAAGAATAACCTATATAAAACAGTAAGAAAAAACAAACTAACATGACCTAAGAACTCACAACAGAAAAATAGTTGAAAATGATGTCGGCACGGCAGAGAAACGATGAAATTTGGTGTTGTCACGGCAACAGTTTGGTACGGATGGAAAATCGCCGAAACGGTGCTGCGACACAGCTGCGCGCGCGTAGTGGGGCGACGGGCGTGGTAGGAAAACACATACTTTTGTGCCGCTACAGAAACCGATTCCGAGTAGCACTAGGATTCAATCGCGCAGCAGAAAACGAGGTGATTCTATGCCGTGGTAGACCATGAATTGGAATCCGATTCAAACCAGGAGATCATGGTAGGAAATTCCAAGTTTTTTTGCCCTCCAAGTATGGAATCCGAGGCAAAGTATTAAAGCAAAAACCCACGGAAGAAAACAAAGAAATTCGGTGCCCTTGTCAATTACTTGTAGGACTCAGATTGGAACTAGGGAGTAGCTCGGGTAATGATATTTTTTTTTTGGTTTTTTAGGGTATAGACTCGAACAGAAAATAAGACACAACTCGAAATAGAAGAGCTAGAAACCCTAAACCTAATTAGACACTCGACAAAAAAATAAAATAGGGACGCAAGTCAACACAAAACAACAATTAGAAGGTGCAATTTGGTGTTGGTCTAGGGCTATGGCTACACTAACCTAACAATTTTTGTGTGTGGCTTTTCCTCGATAGTTTGAAAAACACTAGCTAGGATATGGAAATTTCTCACTGAGTAAACCTGGAAATCTGATACCAAGATGATATGGGGTGGCCCGATCTTCTCGTTGAACACTCGATAACTTTTGGTAGATAACTCGTGCCTCTCTGAAACCTCTCCGCAATCACCGTTGTAATTTCTACGGCTTTCAACCGCTTGGATATTCTCAGCTACACACGCTTGAACAACGTAGCCACCGACTACGAGGTGGTTCTGTATCTTCTTATTCACAATGGAACAACATATAACATGTAGAATTTACAATGGATGAATACCTCAAGATGAATGCTTAAAAGCAAGTTCAATCTAGAAATCTAGGCTTCTTAATTTTATCGTAGTCTAAACCTTGTAATCTGCAGCCTACTAGGTATTTATGAGGGAGGGAGTGCGGCCAAGGGGTATGTGACACACCTCCTGGTCCAACTCGGGTTGGACCTAACAAGGGGATACAAACAGACCCAAACTTGGGTTCGGCCTAAAGTACTCATAGGTCCAAACTAAAATGAAGCAGGACAGGCAAGGACATGTCCTTACTGCTCTCATATTGGCCACCTATGCGCTTGGGTCGTGTTGGGATGGTACAAGCAAGGAGTTGTCCTTGCTGCTCCCAATTCTTTGTTCTGGTGCTCCTGCCTCCCTCTCCTCCCTCGATCACATGTGATCATCATTCTCCATGCTTTCCTCCATGCGTGCCACTTTGTTTTCCGGCTTGCACTTGTTGTTTTCCAGGTGTTTCACCTTGTTTTCTAGCATGCAATTGTTGTTTTCCAGTTGTTTCCTCCACTTTTCCAGCAAGTACTTGATGTTTTCTAGCAGTTCCCTCATGTTTTCCAGCATGTCTTAAGGTCCTCCTCCACCAATGTTTGTGTTATCAATAAAAGTGATCATATATAAATACATAGACATAAGCAATATAGAATTCTCATTACCAGAAACATCATATTCTATTAAGAGTGAGTTCACATGTTGTTGTAATAATTTAGTTCTTGATCTTGTCATTAGTCCAAGTCTCACTTCATTATCCTTCGCTTGACTAGCAACATCATCATGTGTAGAAAATGGTAGAGAGCTAGGAATTACTTCATCAGGTCAAATCCCCAAATAACTCGTAGGTCAACTACACAGGCCTGTTGGTAAGTTGGTTGAGCCAGTGCTGGAACCGGTCTGGGCTGGTCTAGGCCGCTCTTGGGGCCGATACCCCTCCTGTAAGTCTGACGCAGGATTGGTTGGCAGGCTGGTCTGGCCGTCGCTGGTGCTGGTCTGGGCCGACTGGGACCGGGCTGTAGGCTAGTATCCCCTTCTGCATGGTTGGTGCAGGAACTGGCCTGGGTCGGTTGTGGCATCGGTTTGGCCGGTCCTGGAGCTAGTCTGGGTCGGTTGCAGCCGGTGCTGGGGCCGACTTCCCTAGGGTCTTGCTCCTTTCTTGGCATCGGCTCTTGCTTCTTGTCCATCTTCCATGTCGTCTTCTTGAGTGTCTTAGCATCATCTTGGGAGCGTACCTGAGCACACATAAGGTCTTCCCAAGAGGTAGCGAGCCATTCACCAAGTCATCGTAATCATGGAGAGCTAAGAGCGACTTCACCTTGTCTTGTATGGCTTTGGCTCGTGCTCTCGTCATTGGTTCATTGGGTGTAGTAGAGTAGCTTGGTGGAATGGGTTGAGCTAGATCATCTCCCCCCTTCGGAAAGAGTTATCCACGACTCATAGCTATCCTCATCACTTGAACTTCCATGGAAGGGAGATTGGGCTCGCATGTTCAAGGAGTTGTGTAAAAGGTACTTTGATTGTGGCATGTTGATACTTACATTTTGCATCACCGTTTTATGTTGTTATTTTCTGTTATTCATCGATATATTTCAAGTTATAATGCATCCCTTACGTTATTTTATCTTATTTTGCATGTTTCATAATTTTTGGAGAATAAACACCGGGACCAGAAATCTGATGGAAAAAGCATCGTCGAGATACCATATTTCCGAAGATCATAAGAAGAAGGGGGACATAGGGGGTGTCTTAGAAGTTCAGAGGAGGAGTCCAGCCAAAAGGGGAGCCAGAGGGGGCCACCAGGGGCCCACACCATGAGGTGGCTTGCCCCCTTGCCGCGCCACCAGGTGGTGTGGCCACCCTGGCCCACCTATGGGGGATATCTTTCACGTACTTGGCCCCCAGGGAACCCTAAGCCCCAGATCATCATCGAAGAATTATTCCGCCGCCACCTCGGGGCGGAAAAAACCCGAGAGAGAAAAGCTCTCTAGTAGAAAGAAATCTGCCGGTGAAATTCCTCTTCGGAGAGGGGAAATCACCTCCATAGTAACCGTCATCACTCCGGGCATCATCAAGATCATCATCATCATCATCATCACCACCAGAACCATTACCCTCATCATACACCATCATCCCGCTGTAACAATTAGGGGCCTCTATTGTTGTTTTACATTAGATCTCCCTCTCCCGGTGTGGATTACTTGTTAGTAGTTGATGCTTGTGAGATTTCTTGGTGTTAGAACTTTATGACCATATTGTTATCATCCATTATATCACCTCTGATTATGATCCATATGATGTCTTGTTAGTAGTTCGTTTAGTTCTTGAGGACATGGGAGAAGTCATGCTGTTAGTAGTTAAGTTATATTGAAGTAATATCTCGTGGTTCCGTATTTAAGTTGTGGTGCTATTCTTCTAGTGGTCTCATGTGAACGTCGACTACATAATACTTCACCTTTATGGGCCTAGGAGGATGCATTGTGTATTTGGCTACTAATTGTGGGGTTGCCGGAGTGACAGAAACCTAAACCCCCGTTAGGAAACCAATGCACGAGGGACTGTAGAATCCCGAAGTTTGAAGCTGTGGTTAGTTTATCTTAATTACTTTCTTGTATTTGCGGATGCTTACGAGGGGTTTAATCACAAGTATGTATCACTCCTAGTTGGGCAGTGCATTAGCATAGGTTCACACACACAACACTTCAAAAACAAATGGATATTAATCAACAGTAATGAAGCGAAAGCACTTGACGAAATTCCCATGTGTCCTCGAGAACGTTTGATAGTCATAAGTAATACAACCGGCTTGTCCTTTGCTCTCAAAAGTTGTGGTTAGTTTATCTTAATTACTATCGAGACATCATAGTAAGGACCATAGACGGGGATGCCATAAGTCTATGGGTAGAGACGTGGGGGGCGTGGTAGTATGACAATCGAGAACACCAAGTTTACCCAGGTTCGGTACGACGCAACTAGGCGACGTTTCCTACTCTTGCAATATCACTAAATCAGGGCTAAAGCCTGAAGTATACAAAGTACAATGTGAGTAGGGTTTCACTAACTCGGCGAGGATCAACTTCCTGGTGAGTTGGCTTCTAGCTAATTGTCTATCTCCTTCTTGTCTCCCGTTTGGCTTTATATAGATAGACGGGTTAGGGCTTACAGAAAGGAAACCTGGAAGACTACGGAAAGTATCTAACTTGGAAAGTAAGGAATCCATCTTCTCCTCCAAGCCACAACACTTTGGGCCGTGGTCCGGGTTCTTCTAGAATCCGGCTTCGTGCGCATCAGCTTACTAGGCCGCCTAATGGGATGTAATCCATTACCAACAGGCCACCCTGGTAATCCGGCTCTTTAGAACAATGTCGGATATACCCCTATCGGTAAATATCCGACAGTAGACCCCAAGAAGGATTGAGACTTCATTCTGCCACCTTTCGTCATTCTGTTCTGAGAAATGTTGGCGCTTGGTCTTGATTCTTCTTTTCCCAAAATTTGTTAACTCAGAACTCGTATTTTATCAAAGTCCGGCTTTTCTTCCACGAGCCTTCGCAGAGACGAAACTTCGTGACATCAGCGATGAAATTGTGCTGACATCACGTACGTTTGGGTTCAGTCAAAACCTTGCAACATATCTCCTGACAGATTCTCGCGGGACACGAGGAGATAACAGTTATCACTCGTCCCTTTATTTCCCGGAAATTTCAGGCGTGACACACGTCGACGATCGCTAAAATAGCCGTTGAAACGAATCTCAGTGCGCCTCCGGCTATAAATAGCCGCCTCGAGGGCTCGGGTCTCTCTTTCGTTCCATCTTCTTCCTCGCGCCCCCAGCGCCACTGCAAACAGAGCTTGTGCCCGAGCGTGAGTTCCAACGGAGAGGAGAAAGAGTCCCCAGCCTTCCCCGGAAAACATCATCGGAGGCTCTTCTTCACGGTTGTGCTGCCCGCAAATGGCTGACGGAGGTTCTCCCCGCCTCTCGGACTTGGAGAATGCCGCCGTGGACATAGACTCCATCATCAATGACGTCGACCCACAGCTCGACTCGACGGTCCGCGCGGTGGCGACCACGCCGGAGGAAACCTCCAACATCTCGGCCAGCGGGGATCTACCTCCCGTGGCCGGAACTGCCGCGCCGTCCACCTCTTCCGTTCCTCCTCCACCTCTCCTCTCTGCGCCCGCGGAGGAAAACATCACTCCCGGCGGCGAGGAGGCCTCCTCTTCCGCCACTTCCGGAGTGGAGGAAGAAGACGAAGAAAATGCCGGGAAATGGAGCCACTGCAACGTGGTTCCCTCCCTCCTTCCAGCAATGGAGAAGGAGGGGTTCATCCTGAAGGGCAAATGGCGGTATGACGTAGATGAGACTGAGCCATCGCCAAAAGCCGGCGAACGAGACCTCCTCGCGGCGCACATCAATAGAGGTATCGTACTTACGCCATCCTCCTTCTTCCTTCAGGTGTTAGACCACTATAAAATCCAGCCACATAACCTCCCTCCAAATTCTATTCTTTACATTCCCGGGTTTCAGGCCCTGTTCGAGGGGTACTTAGGAATAGAGCCCTAGGCTAGATTTCCGGAAGTACAATTTTGGAGTAAAGCGCCCGTCTGAGGGCGCCCTCCCCACTTGTGGAACCATCTCCTTTACCTTACGTAGGTTCAGGGAAGATTGGTTCCCTGAAATTAAAACTTCGGAATCCGTCAAATTCTGGACGGGTTCCTTCTTTTATCATGAGGATGTCCCGTTTCCTGTAAAGGAAATGGGAATCCCACCTTTCGTCAATTCCGGGGCCACTCCCTAGGACAACTGGGCAGTGGACACGGTCCAGAATCTGCCGACAGATCTGATGAGGATCAAGCGGCGTATCGCCAAGCTTGTTTCTGCCTCTCCTCCTCTTACCGGCATGGACACTGTTCTATGCTGGCTCGAAAGGCGGATTCAGCCCCTAGCTCACCGCGGACCCCAGCTCACGTGCGAGTACACGGGCCCAGAGGATGCGATGAGGGCGACGAACAAGTCTTTGTCGAAAAAAGACTTGAAGAAACGCGTCAATCAGCTGGTATCTACTTGTGATCAGTACGAGGAGAGCCGGCCAATGTACACCGCGGAAAACCCAGCTGCAAAGGTATGGTTTTAGCATTTTGGGCATTGTTCTGATTTTTTTTTCTCGGATGTTTCTCTTACCCGGACTTTGTCTTTTTTGACAGATTCTAACTCTTCTCGAGTCTGAGCTCGCCACTGATGCCGAGTTGGACACGCTGCGGGCCAATTTTGCAGGCGGACGGACGAGGAAGAAGCCTTCCGCCACTCAGGACGTGATCGACCTTGATGGCGTCGCCGTCGCAACATCCAGGTAAGAAATCTCGGGTTCTTTCTTTTTCTATGTTTTTTATTGCATGAATTTTGTTTTTATCGGAATCTTACTTCTCAGAATTCCTCGCTTCTCCTTTCTAGCCTTGCTCCTACCACTCTGAAGCCAAAAAGCTGGAAGAAACATAAGGCTGTTGTTAACAGAGGAGCGCAACCGTCTCCCGCTGCCGCACCCAATACTCCAACTGCAGCAGGGGAGGAAAACTCGGCTGCAAGGGAGGGAGAATACCCTTTGCAATCCAGCCAGCCCGTGCGCCCGAGTCGGACGCGAGGGAAAGGGCGGAGCTGGAAATGGGAGGCCATTCGCACGTTCCAGAGGAGGAGCCTATGCTGACTTTTTACAAGGACTTCAAGGTAAAAGAAGAGCCTTTTGACGAACATGGATATATCCATCTGTGGGCGACAAAGTACTTGACTCCCGCTCCTTTAATCCGTCCCTCGCCGCTAGGCGGTCTTATAGTTAGGAATAATTACGTGTTCTCGCCTCGGCAGGTCATACAAGACGAACTTTGCCATGTCGGAATTCTCTTTGCCGAATATGCAAAGGAATTTAACGAAAATATGGCAAGGTCTTAAAAGAATGAGCCAGGTAAATATCTCTAGCCCCCAAGCATTTAGCCAATTCTATACTTTTTGACTGAATGCTTTATTCCTGTTCTTGCTTGTTTTTTACTTAAGCGTTATTTCTCTTGTCCATGTTTCAGCAAACTGTCGAGACAATTAACATGGAAGTTTTCAGTAAACTTACCATCAATTAACTCTCCTTGGAATTCTTGAAGACAAAGACTCGGAATTGGCATCTGCTCAGCGTGAGCTAAAGGAATCAGCAGGTAAGTTTTTTATTCTTTTCGCACTACTGTTTTTGTGAGAAATTTTCTAAGTCATTTCCGAGTTTTTTGAACTCTTCTTTTTCCTTGATTTTTAGCTTCTTTGGCGAAAGCCAAGCAAATTGCTGAAGATTCCGGCAATGCCGAGAACCTCCGAAAGGAAAACTCGGAGCTTTACAAAATTAATGTAAAGCTCTAGAAGGACCTGGAGGCTAGCCAGCTGGCTGTCGGGATTGCCGAGTCCAAGGCATCTGCCCAGGCTGAGAAGGACAAGGCCACCATCTTCGACCTAGAGAACGCGCTAGATCAACGCCTTGAAGAAGGCATTGAAATGGACAAGATTCTCGGTAATATTTTAGTCTTTTACCGTATTTTTTCTCCTTATACTTTTTACAATATGTTTCTTTTTTCTCCTCTATTTTCTAACTTTTCTTTGTTGATGTAAACAGAGGGAAACCCCTTGCTTACCCGGATTGACAAAATCTGGGCTTTCGGGAGAGTCTTCACCGCGCTGAAGTCCGCGGGGATGTTACTTATTAGTAAGTACATTCCTGACAAAGCAGGAGAATTCTCGGAACTTAGGAACCTTCCGGAAGCGATCGAGGAGGTGGCGAACCAGAAGGATTCCTGGTTCCATTCTGCGGTTCGTGGTGGTGCGCGCATGGCCCTTGGGATAATGCGTATGCATTACACCACCGCCAAATCTTGGAGTGTGGCGACCGGTATTTCTCAAGGATACACGGAAGCGCAGCGAGCCAGCATCTTCGACTCCTTCAAAGGCCACACTACGAAGATAGCGCAAATGGTGAACATCTCCACCTTCTACCCCGAGGAGGAAATTCCGGCAACTCCCGAGGACCCCAGCAGCGAAGATGAGGACTCGGATTCCGAAGAGGTCGCTTGATTCCTGGGTAGATAGTAGGAAAAAATAGAAGCATTAATATTGTCTCAATTTAATATCCATAGTAATGCTATCTATCATTTGTATAAACAAGCATCCCCTTTTGCAGTAAAATTTATATGTTTTGACTGTCCTTAGTGTTGAAATGGCTCAATAGTACGTAATCTTCATGCCAAGTGACTGGGTTTAACCTATCAGTCGAAACTCGGAAACATGGATTGTACTTAGGCATTTTTACTTACTAATTTCAGTGACCCGACACAAAAACAATCAGATAATACTTAGGAAAAAGTAAGAAATTTTGAAAATGTATGAAACTCAGGCACGCAAACACAATCTGGGTTTCTCTAAGCCTCCTTAGGCTACAAAGCATTCAGTTTTATAACTCCGAGCACGCAGGCACATGTCAGGGTTATCATTGAGTATTTTGAAAGATCATTGGGAAATAGATAAACACAGACTTATGCTTTGTATAAAATGAATAGATAAAACAATAATGCATGAATTCCGACAACTTTATTTCATGATCTCAAAGATGTTTACATAGAAATTGAACTAAGCGTAGAAGGGACGTAACTGCTGGATGCTCCAGGGTCTCTTTGTCTCTCCTAGTTTGACATCTAACTCTCTCTTTCTTTTGCGATTCGGTCTTTTAGAATCATCTTCCATATCCCGAATATCTACAAGATAGTATGACCCGTTTTTCATAGCCTTGCTAATGAAAAACGGTCCTTCCCAAACTGGGGCTAATTTGTGCTTCCTTTCCTGCACCAACCTTAGCACTAGGTCCCCTTCTTTGAAAGAATGGTGTTTGACTTTCCGACTATGATATCGTCGTAGTCCCTGCTGATAAATGGCTGATCTTTGTAGCACAAGCTCTCGTTCTTCTTCTATGAGATGGACGGCATCCTGTAGTACATTTTTAGCATCCGAGTCTTCATATGCTAGCACTCTTGGGCTATCATGGAGCATATCTGTAGGAAGCACTACTTCTGCACCATAAACCAGGAAAAACAGGGTTTGTCGAGTTGATCTATTTGGCGTTGTTCGAATACTCCAAATCATGGAAGGCAATTCTTCTACCCATTCTCCAGCTGCTCTATGAAGAGGAGATTCATGTCTTGGGCGTATTCCCTGCAAGATAGAACTATTCATTCGTTCAACCTGTCCATTGGATTGTGGGTATGCCACAGATGCAAGATCTAGGCGAATTCCCGTTTGTCGGCAATATTTTGCCAACTCTCCAATAGAGAAATTTGTCCCGTTATCCGTGATTATGCAGTGTGGAACGCTGTATCTCATGACTATATCAATGATGAAATTCCTGGCAGTCACACCATCAAGTTTTTTCATGGGTTTCAGTTCCACCCACTTGGTATACTTATCTCTTGCAACGAGTAGATGCATAAGTCTGCTTCTTGTAGTTTTGAATGGTCCCATCATATCTAGCCCCCAGACCGCAAATGGCCATGTTATAGGGATAGTTTTGAGTGCTTGAGCTGGCATATTCATCTGCTTGGCATAATACTCGCATCTAGCACATGTGTTTACTATGTGCTCTGCATCTGTCCTGGCTGTGAGCCAGAAAAACCCTGCACGGAATGCTTTTTTGACTATGCTTTTTGATTGAGCATGATGTCCGCAATCTCCTGCATGGATTTCTTGCAATATTTCTCATCCTTCTTCTGGAGAAATACACCGCTGAAAAATTCCGATAGTACTGCGTTTATACAGGCAACCATTAATTAACGTGTATCCTTTGCATCGACGTTGTATCTGTCTTTGCAAGACCCCGTCTGCTCCATCCGGGAACTTCTGATCGACTAAGAAGTTTAAATATGGAATTATCCAATCTGGTTTAACAAGCAGGACTTCAATTGACTCGGAAACGAGAGGATAATCAACATCTCCACACTTGATCGATGGTTCGTGCAAGTGTTGGACAAACACACCAGGTAGTAGGGTTTTCACTCTTTCTGATCCCATGCGGGCTAATGCATCCGCATTCCAATTTTCTTCACCTTTGATATGAAGTACTTCAAATCCTAGGAAGCAAATGGCAAACTCGTCCATGGTTCTCCGATATTTGGCCACAATGGGGCTTTGGCATCACATGTTTGGTTTAGCTGATGTTGTACCAAATCCGAGTCGCCATAACAGAGTATGTGTTTGACGCCTATTTCCTTTGCAATATGCAAGCCATGAACCAAAGCTTCGTATTCTTCCACATTGTTGCTGGCGTTGAAGTGTATTTGTAATACATACTCCATAATGTCACCTTTTGGAGATTTAAGCACTACACCAGCTCCGGCGCCTTCCTTCATCTTGGATCCGTCAAAATGCATGATCCAATATTCCGACTCCGGCATTGGTGTGTTTTCCATTGCTTCTGTCCAATCAGCGACAAAATCTGCCAACACCTGGGATTTAATTGCCGTCCTAGGTTGGTAGTTAATGTCAAACGCAGCGAGCTCAATGCCCCATTTAGCAACTAGGCCTGTTGCGTCCGCATTGTTGATAATATCCCCTAGTGGTGCTTTGCTTACCACTGTTATGGAATGTCCTTGGAAATAATGGCGGAGTTTTCGAGATGCAAAAAACACGCCATATGCCAGCTTTTGATAATGTGGGTACCTTTGCTTTGACTCGGAGAATACTTTACTAACATAGTACACTGGATGTTGATCTGGTATATTTTGATCGTCTTTCCGCCTTTCCACAATTATCACTACGCTGATAACCCTGTTTGTTCCTGTAAGATACAATAACATGGATTCTTCGTCTTTTGGAGATGACAAAATCGGAGTTTTTATCAAGGTTTCTTTTAGCTGGATTAATGCTTTGTCCGCCTCTTCTGTCCATTCAAATTTGTCGGATTTCTTCAACAATTTGTATAATGGCAGAGCCTTGTCTCCTAGCCGGCTTATGAACCAGCTGACTGCGGCTGCAGAACCCGTCAATCTTTGGACATCTTTTAAGAATGTAGACCTTGTGATATTCAAGATTGCCTTGATCTTTTCCGGGTTTACTTCTATTCTTATGTGAGAAACGACAAAACCCAGAAGCTTTCCTGATGGAATTCCGAATACGCACTTTAATGGATTCAACTTCATTTTATAAGTGCGCAAATTTTTGAAAGTTTCTCGTAGATCTTCAAGGAGTGTATCCTTTTCCTTGGAAACTACGGTAATGTCATCGACATAAACATGGACGTTTTTTCCTATTTGACTATGCAAGCATCTTTGCATGCAACGCTGGTAAGTTGCACCGGCGTTCTTCAAGCCAAAAGGCATGGTTATATAATAGTATATTACGTACGGGGTTATGAAGGAAGTTTTTATTTGATCCCCCTCCTTCATACGTATTTGATGGTACCCGGAATAAGCATCCAAAAAGCATAGAAGCTTAGAGGCAGCATTGGCATCTATTATTTGATCGATTCGCGGTAACGCGAACCTATCTTTTGGATACAATTTGTTCAAGCCGGTGTAATCTATACACATCCTAAGAACATATTGTCTTTCTTCGAGACTAATACTGGGTTCGCAGACCAATCAGTATGTATGACTTCCCGAATAAAATCAGCTGCTAAAAGGCGGATAATTTCCTTGCCTACAGCCTTCCGTCTTCTCCCATCGAAACGACGGAGACCTTGCTTGATGAGTTTTGATCCTGGAATCACTTTCAGTTGATGCTCAGCAAGTTCCCTGGGTACTCCCGACATGTCCGCAGGATACCAGGAAAAATATCCCAGTTCTCACGGAGGAACTTGATGAGCGCGTCTTCCTATTTGTCGGTCATCCCAGTTCCCACTATGACAAATTTTGTATGATCTTTGGGATATAGGATAACCTTTCTTGTATTTTTCGAGGCCTTGAAGCTATCTGCCAGCTTCTGACTTTCTTTTCCTGACGGCATTTACATCAGCGAAACTTCCCTAGCTAGCTCCTTCAAGTCCTCCCTTGTGATCACTTGCTCAGCGTAAAGGGCGTTTCCTTTCTCCAGCTCGTTCGCCAATTTGAAATCTCCAGTTATGGTAAGTATTCCTCCTTTTGGCCCTGGCATCTTCAGCTTGTTGTAAATATAACATGATCTTGCCATGAATTTGGCGAAAGCTAGACGTCGGAGTATTGCATGGTATACACTTTCGAACGGCACCACCTCGAATGAGAATTTTTCCTGGTGGAAATGTTCTATACTTCCAAAGGTTACATCTAGGGAAATTTCTCCTAGGGATTGTGCTTACCTGCCAGGAACAATACCATGAAACCGTATATTGATGTGCCTGAGCTGAGTCTCAGAAATATGTAGCTGTTTCAATGGACTCAGGTACATGATGTTGATACTAGATCCTCCATCTATCAGCACTCTTTTGAGCCTAGTGTTTTGAACAGTAGGACTTACGACCAAAGCTTGCGTGACAGGGGGATTCTAACCCGGTAGGCCAAGCTCCAAGGAATAACCCGGCTCAAGGAATGATGTGCAGGATCCGGCTAAGGATAGGGAAACTTGTGAAGGCCCAAGCTTGTAGACCCAATAACCCGGATTGTGGGTTATTGTAAAGGCAAGTTAGGGTTAGTGCGCCGGGTCCGGGTAGGATTCAGGGTGCGCCTTGTAGGACAAGCCAGGGGGTACGGGTGCTTTATAAACCGACCCCCGGAGGTAGTTTAGACAGAGATCTAAGAACCCTAGCAGTATCGTGTGGTATCGAGTATCCAGTGTAAACCCTAATCGAGTTATTGTATCGAGAATAGAGATCCGGCGACTTCGATTGCCGGCTGTCAGATCAAGTTGTACCATGTCTTCTCTTGAGCTAAACCCTCTCCCGAACGCCTGTGTCGACTTGCCCCAAGATCAGTTACCCCTGGTAACATCTGCCGTGGTTATCCCACGACAGTTGGCGCCCACCGTGGGGCCTGCGTCCAAAGGTGTCTACATCACGGGAGAAGCTCAGAAGGGCATGGAGAATCTTGTCATCGGCGAGATCTACATCGACCACGAAGGAGAAAAGGTGGTGGACGATTCCGGCTGGGGGCCGGAGTCGGATCACCTCGAAACCGGATCCGTCGTAACAATCGGCCGGATCAACGTCTTCATCGGTATGGTATGTGCTTCCAATTCGGTCCCTGACAACGTTGGATCTGATTCTATGCCAGGAAAAGCCACGTCTATCCAATCAGATGATGAAGAATCAACGGGAACGACATATCCGGCAGAAGAACCCATCGCGGAGTGGGAACAGCCGGAGGAGCCGGCATGGACCCCACGCGACCGGGTCCAAGGAGAAGATGACACCGGGTCTATCCTGGATCTACTGGAAAACCGGTATGAGGAGAACGGTGAGGAGGAACAGCCTGAATTGACACCGGATATCGCGCGCCGAGTCGCAGTCTATGCAGCCCCCGCGGCCAACCAAGGAAACACAGCCGCGGCATCAGTCGGGGCGGCTCAGGCAGTGGCCCAGCAACAGGGCGCGGTTAACGGAGACCCGGTCTTGACTCGGGTCGATGGAGAGTCAGCATCGGTCACCAGTCGCGCAGCGGATGAGGAGCAACACGCCAACATGTTCGGGTTTCAAGCCAACCGGACACCAGGGGCGGGTCCCTCGAATCCGCGTCACCCGGCCCTGTTCGATAATAATTTGATTTTGGATCCTACAGTCCTCGCCACTGTTATCACTCCAGAAAACGCGGCAGAGCGTGTTAGAGATCTGGACGTGGCTCGTCGTGCATTGGAACAGCAAAGAAGGCAAGTGGAAGCAGATAGACAGGGGATGGCCACCCGACGGCGCGAGCTAGACGCGCTGGAAACCCGGCTTCGAGAGGAAACGTCCAGGATACATCAAAGGCACCACACCAGGTTGCCAGCAACGGGCGGGGTTATTAATCCGGCTAATTTATTCATCACGCCTCAGGACCAACCGATACCAGTGGTGAACCAGGGAACCGCACCCCAACAGACAACAGCAGCGACACATCCGGCGAATGAACGGACCGGGTTACCCCCACCGCAAACTAGAGTCACAACCGGCAACGATCTACTGCCGCCGCCACCATCACGATTCCGCACGCCAGCCGGCCACTACAACAATCCTATGGACAACGTATATGCGGCGACACTCGCATTGAATCAAATACCTGTAGGAGAGTCGCCCCATGCAGAGAAGACTCGGCAAGCCATCGAGCTGTTGCACACTGCGGTGGCACAGCAAGCCAATTACCCGGATCACAGAAGCGGAATGCACGGGACGCCATATGTCAGCCAGCAGCAAGGGAATTTACAAACGAGTTCGGCGCGGCGGAGGGAAGAGCAGCAGCAAATGCCGCCTCCTCCCCGCGCTCAGGCAGTATCAGCAGCACAGGCCGTCGTGGACAGTTCTAGGGCTCGGAGGGCCGCGGCCGGGTCTGCAGCGCATGGACCTCCCGCAGCACAGCGCCCAGACGCGCCCCCCGCAGCATCACACGTTTCTAGGGCAAGGCCGGCTTCAATCATTCTTGCGGGGCCCAAGTGTCTCTCGGACAATATTAGAGCTGAACCTTACCCGGAAAAGTTCAAAGAGCCAGGGAAAGTAGTGAATTATGAGCCAACCATGGATCCCGAAACATGGCTAAGCAGTTACGAGATGGCAATGTCAATCCGCAACGCGTCCGAGAACCTCCAAGCCAAATTCATGTATCTGATGATGTCTGAAGGAGCAGCAAAATTGTGGTTCACCAATCTACCAGAGGGATCGATCAAGTCTTGGGAGGAATTGAAGACCGCGTTTATCAAGCACTTTCACGGGACCTGCAGGAAATTATTCACCATTGATGATCTAGAGCGATGCGTCCAGAAGAAGGGAGAATCGGCGCGCAGTTGGGTGCGCCGGGTTATGGAGATACTTCACTCATCCACAGATATCCAGCCCAAGGATGCACTACAAGCCATGGCAAAAACATGCAAGTATATACCTTTAGTGCAAAAGTTAACTCGCATGAAGTCCAGTCGAAATGCGTCAGAAGTCACAATGGGAGAATTGATGGATGCGTGCAACAAACACGCTGCGACAGATACTACAGAAGAAGAAGCTGATGACAAGAAGACAAAAGCAAACACAAGCGGTAATGGAAGAACCGGCAACGGAACAGCGTCAGGAAACAATGGAAATAGTCAGAACAAGCGTCCCTTCGAAGGAGGCTCCGAGTTTGTCGCTAACACCGAAGCCGGGTCTTCAAGGCCAAGAGCAGAAGGAAATTTCAACGGAGGTAACCACCATGGAGGAAACTATCAAGGTCCACCAAGGCCGGGTAACAACTGGGACATATTCAGAATGGCATGTCCGAAGCACAGCAGGAATGGCAGGCCAGCTAACCACTCCTTAGAACAGTGCGCCGATTTACAAAGATGGAAAAATGAGGAAGTGCACAGAGCTATGCGAGGTGCAGGGCGGGGAGGAGGACCGGGTCCAGGGGCAAACCCGGGCAACGGCCCACCCCCAGCTGGTAACCCGGCGGCTGGAAATCAAGGTAATAACCAAGGGGGGGCAGGAGGCTTCCAGGCTAACCCCAAACAATTGGGTCAATATCATGTGCATACCACAGGAGGATCTAACAAGGACAAAAAGATACTGAAACAAGCAGTCAACTCAGTTTCGTTAGCCGTTCCGAGATACTTGAGATGGTCAGAACAGGAGGTAACATGGAGCAGAAGGGATCACCCGGAAAGAGTGGAACACCCAGGAGTCTTGGCACTAGTAGTCGCACCGCAAGTTAATGGGTACGAACTAAAGAAGGTTTTAATGGATGGTGGAAGCAGCATCAATATACTGTATTGGGAAACCTTCCTACGCATGGGCCTCAAGGAATCTCAACTGCAAAAAAGCTCAACAGTTTTTCATGGGATAGTGCCGGGTCATTCAGCATGCCCCGAGGGAAAAATCGCATTGGAGGTAGCTTTCGGAGAATCAAAGGATAACTATCGAATTGAGTGGCTCACCTTTGAGGTAGTGAAATTACGCAGCCCCTATCACGCGCTGTTTGGAAGGCCGGCTTATGCCAAATTCATGGCTAGGCCGTGTTACGTATATCTACAGCTAAAAATCCCGGGTCCCAAGAAGACCATTACCATACATGGAAATCGAGATATAGCAGCTGAATGTGACGAAGGAGACGCAGCAATGGCCGAGCAGGCCTGTAGAAAAGAAGAACTCAAGCACTACCGATCTCAAGCAGACCCGGAGGATATAGCCACGTCAAAAAGGCCGAGTACTGAAGGCGAAAGAACAAAACCCAAGGCAACGCAAGATGCTAAAATGGTGGCCTTAATCGAGGATGATTCCCCCAAGCGGCCCGCTGTAAAGGAAGAAGCCACACGGCCGCTTACAACCAGTCAGGTCATTGGAACACCCCACCCGGGTTGGCTAGCAAACCCGGTACTCATCAGGAAAAGATCCAGCATATGGAGAATGTGCATTGGTCAAGCCAGACCGGGACCAGCGCTTATGAGGAACTAAACAATGTAACGGGCAGCAGGTTTCAGACGCGCTCTTTTCCTACCCAGGGTACCTAAGGGGACTGGAAGGTTTTTAATGAGGCGGCCTGCTGATCCAAAATTTCTAGTATCAATAAAGAGATGGTTATCAAGTCCTATATCATTACACCCTGATTACAAGTAAGTAGTATCCCGGCGACATCGATAATTCAGTATCATCAAAAGCATCGATTGCATGTAGGTCTTGGGGGTTGGTTGCTCAGGTAACCAACCACTAACCCGAATGACCCGGCATAGATAGCTATAAGTTATAAGGGCCGATTCCTCGCAAACGAGCACGGCTGCAATCTTATGACTGGGCAAAGAAGCCAACTTTTCTTGACTTATCTTACTTAAGCTTGATGTGACTCGCACTAAAGTGGCATGATTCGTTCGCTTACGATTACAATCAGCCATGGAGCCCAATGGGACTTGCCTGACACTGTTCTCGTATGGATGTAACAACATGGTATCCACGCGAAAGCCGGCTTACAGTACAAGATAGTTAAAAGGGTCATCTAAACCACAAGTTTATGCAGAGTACAAGGCTAATAGCCGGAAACTCAACAATTATCAAGCATAACTTCAGTACTTACACGGAATGGCTTTAGGTTTGCGACTCGGTAAAAAATAATTTGTTCTCTCAGAAAGGCCACACCCCCATTACTCGAACTTTGGGTCATGGGGGCTGGGGGACTTCGAAACAGAAACAAACTACTTGGCTATCGCAGTTCGAAAAACCTCACCATCCGAGTCTTGGGGACTTAAAGAAAAAGCCCACGTATTAAAACTCCTGGTCTCGGAAAATCGAGTCTTACAAAGGGAGGTAAAAAGAAAGCTGGGTATCAAGAACAAGTTCAAAAGAACAGACAAAATAGCACGATTATCAAAGGGCAGGGAAAGCCGCAAAAATATGTCACCGAATAGAAGTACATTACAAGTATGGCATCGGTATCAGAAGTGCACAAGCGCACCATTGGCAGAATAAATAGTTCAAATAAAAAGGTCCCACGTGATTAAGGTATTATGACATCATCACCCTACTCGGCCTCCTGAGTGCGGTCTTCCGGGTCTTGCTCCTGGGCCTGCTGCTTAGCTTTCCTGGCAGAACCACCCGGACTCACCGCGCCAGGGCGGATGGGTGGAAGGACGGACGGTGTAGAGGCGGATGGCCCTGATTTTAACTCGGCCTCCCTCTTCGCGGTTGCCTCCTTCTTTTTGGCCGAGTGATCAGCCCACTTCTCCAAGAGGTCCAAGGGCGGGGGTGCTTCCTCTGTGATAACTTTGCCATCGGCGTCATACGCAGCCATTAGCGTATTCAGGTCCAAGCTATCGGCTAAAGAGGTAGCCGAGGGGCGCACCGCTGACTGAATGGCCTTGAAGTCCTTAGGCGTAAATTTGGCACCATCCGCCTTAAACTCGGGAAACCCGGATATTATCTTCGCCGGGTCAAGCTTCGGAAAGTAGGCTTTGGCCAAGGTCAATGCCCGGGTTATTCCAATTCGGCAGGACGAACGTTTCCAAAGTTCAATCCAGCCAGGCACAGTGGAGCAGGCTTGGACAAGATTCTCTTCACCCGGATAGGCTTCTGTGGGCCAATGTATGGCGTCCAATATAAATTTTGTGCCGGCAAAGAAAGTCCGGAGCACAGTCTTCAGGGTCTTAGCCTTGGCAATAGTATCTTCCTCTGGAGGTGCAAGGTTGGCACCTGCAGTTGAAACAGAAGCAAGAAGGCATCATAAAACCCAGAATGGTGCATAACAAGAAGCATGAAGTTAGTCGGCAGACAAAAACTTACTCAGTAAAATCTGGTAAGTGTCGGTGATTTGATCCGATAAATTCTTCAAGTCGGTCCGAGCGGTGTGGCACTTCTTCTTATATTTGGAAACATCCTTCTTCAAAGCTTCCATGTCATCCTCAAGGATTTCCCGCCGTTTTATCTCGGCAAGAAGACGTTGTTCGGTCTTCAGTAAAGTTTCATCAGACCGAGTTATCTGTGCCTGAAAGTAGAAAGGAGGGCAAACATTAGTGGGATGTTAGGATAAGATAAATTTGGCGTGAAGTACCAAGCATAACTTTTGCAAGTCATACTCGGAACTTGGGGACTAGATATGCAATATGAGATGACAAGCGCTTTTACCTGGTGCTCTGCAGCCATGCGCTCTAAAATATCGCCCTCTGAAGCCTTCATGGTGAGGAGCGTGTTCATCAATTGATCAAAAGTATCTTTACCTGTATCAGAAGACCCGGGGCCTTGGGAATTCCGAGAAGAGGTTTTCTTCTTAGAAGGAGGCGGAACCCGGGTCATTTGTGCATTGGAATCCGACACTCCTTCGGCACCCAAGGTTGTGGCTTTCTTCTTCTTGCTCGCATGGGAAGCAATTGGATACTCGGTTTCTTGGGCGTCCGGTTTAATCGGCGAGGTTTGCTTTTCATCGCCAGACATGACAGTAGTCTTATCGGCCGGGCTCCCTTGACCCGGGCCTTCGTCTTCCATGCCCTCTTGGTCGCTAACGACGACCGTGGCCCTGTAAATGTTGTCAAAAAACAGTTAAAATACGCGGTCAGGAAAGGGTGGTGAAGTGTGGAAGAGCGTCCGGAAGGGGATCTTACCCGGTATTCACCGCGAAGTCACAGGGAAATCCGTCATCAGACTCGGGAGAGGCTGAAAATTGCCAGGTTAGATGTCATATAAGAATAGTTCAAGGGGAATGTGCCGGCCAAGAAAAGATAGAATAATTACCAGCCCGCCGAATGGGGGTCGAAGAAATACCCGGGTTGATGACGTTGTCACCCGGGTTATTTCGAGTTGACCTACGCTTGATCATGGGCGACTCCTTCAAGAATGGCCAGTGGAGTAATGTCAAAATAACTCAGGTATGTCATTAAGGTGACGCGAATTGAATGCGAGGAGGGGATATGAAACCTTGGAAGGGGCCTCTTGAGCTTTTCTTTTGGATCCGGCTTTGGTCGCCGGTTCCGGTTCGTCCTCGTCGCTGGCAGATTCTACCTTGCCATCCGAGTCTTCCTCCTCATCATCCTCTTGTTCTGAAATATCGTCAAAGTTATGGTTGAAAATGAAGGGGTGATGACGAGTTCAAAGGAACCAAATAGAATTCGAAGAGTACCCTCATCCGAGTGAACGGCCTCTTGCTCCTCTGGACTTTCGGAGCTAGGGGAGGCGTTGATTTTCCAAAAGTCGTCATTAGCCTGAAAGGTGTAAATACACGGGTTACCAACTGTATCAAGTGGAAAGAATGAAAGTAAAGGCGCCAAAATCGGGTTTTTACCTCAGGGGCCGGGTTTTGAAGTGTGAAGGGCTCTAACCCGGATATGTTCCGGATCACTTCGAGTTTTTCCGTTAGAAAACCCTTGATGGTTTTATGAGTGTCGCCAGGTGCGAAAATGTTGTCGGAGTATCGGAGCGGATCAGAAGGTTCTCCTGAATACTCGCACATCAGCTTCGTGCGGATGGAGTTGGGCTGGATCCTAAAATCGACCCAGGTCTTCACTAGGTTGAGGCCGATGAGGCCCTGGGCTGTAAGAGTGGTGATCTTGGCAAGAAGGGGTTGAATTGCCTCCCTGTCCGGGTCAGGGGCGAAGGCACTAAACTTATCAGAAATGTCTAGAAGACCATCAGAATAACCCGGCAGTTTCTTTTGGCTGGGTGGGGAAGTGTCCTGGCAGTAGAAATAAGAGAGCTGCCAGTGCTTGACATGAGAATTAAGGGTGAGGGATGGCATCAGAGAGTTCTTGCGGCGTTGGATCGAAACCCCGCCGCAAGCAAGAAGCGCCCCATCACCGCTTTCGCGGCATGGTTTGCATTGATAAAGCTCGATAAAAAGAGCTAGACTTGGCGGAGTGCACAAGTAGGATTCAGAAAGGACGATAAAATGGGTAATATTTAGCACGGAGTTGGGCCCGATGTCAAAGACGCGAAGGCCATAGTGACTAAGAATATCACGAAAAAAAGGATGACCCGGTGGTCGAAAACCTCGGGTCACGTGTTCCACGAAGCAGATTACCTCATCTTTTGTAGGGGTGGGCCGGGTCTCCTTACCCGGCACCCTCCATTGGATATTTTCCTGAGGAGGAAGAACTCCCAGCTCCACCAACTCCTCCAACTTGGCCTGTGTGACCATAGACCGCCCCCAATTGGCGGAAATGGTGTTGGCAGCTTTAGTCTTGGTAGGGGTTTTCCCCTGTTTCTTGGGAGCCATGTGGTTGGCCTGCAAAGCACAAAATAAGAAGACGGTTAAGACATGGAAGTTGCGAAACGCCCAAGTATAAGCCGGATGATATTGAGGTATGGTATGAGTTCCGGGTGTTAGACTGCAGGGCTAAGTTCGAAAGTCCCGGGTGTCGAGTGTTATGGTGAAAATTATGGGATCCAAACGGTGAAGAAGCTTTTTGAATATAGTGGACAATGGCTTAAGCGCCAAACGTGAATAGAAGGAACTAAAAAGAAGTGGTCCCGCCGGGTGATTGATGCCAAGGCGGAAATCTCGAGTAGTTCGAGTCTAGATTGGAAGTTCTATTTTCAAATTTGTGGCAAGGGTAATGATTGTGGGCAGTAGGAGAGTGGATTGGAGCATGCGCCTTATCCTATACGCGAGCTAAAGAGACTACGGATAGCCAAATTCGGCCTAGTCAAGAAATTTGAGGCGGACTGATCTAGATCTAATTTGAGGAAGAAATTAAAGGCTGCAAGGGCAAATTAGTGGGTGCAAAAGGTTTACCGGAGGCAATCTGAGTGAAGCCTTGCGGAGGCAGATGGCGCAGGCCTGATGTCCCTTCGCGGATCTTGGTGGGCCGGATGAGGATGCGCCGGCGGATCTTGGCGGCGGCACGGGGCGAACGGTGGCGGAGCGTAACCTCCGGGCGACGGGCTCCGGTGACGTGCGCGGAGTTTCCGTGGTGACGCTCAGGTAGAAGGAGAGCTCAGGGGAAGAGAAGAATGGAATGGGGGAAATGAGCCGTTAGGGTTTGAGTCACCCCTAAGGAGCTTTTTTATAGTGCAAATAGATAAGCACGGTTGGTGAGTGGGAGCCGAGAATGGAGGGGGTAAACGGCTATTTATTTAAAGTTTCTGCGAGATGTGCGCCAGGTATTGAGCAAGGCATCCGGATAAAAGGAAGAAGGGGATTCGTCCCGTGATGACGGGATTGGTTATCGAGCATAGGATCTTGGAGTTATTATTATGGTTTGGACCCAGAAGTTTGAACCAAGGTGTTTGGAGGGAAAGCTGAGGTTATTGCATGGCTGCCAAGGAGCAAGGCCTAGCTGAATATTAAAGCATCTTAACCCGATCTTCATAGACCCGTATGATCGATATCTTTGCAGGGAATAGCAAGCGCTTCAAGGAGATCTGTGAAGCCCAGGCTATTCTGGGGACTACTGACAGGGGGATGCTAACCCGGTAGGCCAAGCTCCAAGGAATAACCCGGCTCAAGGAATGATGTGCAGGATCCGGCTAAGGATAGGGAAACTTGTGAAGGCCCAAGCTTGTAGGCCCAATAACCCGGATTGTGGGTTATTGTAAAGGCAAGTTAGGGTTAGTGCGCCGGGTCCGGGTAGGATTCAGGGTGCGCCTTGTAGGACAAGCCAGGGGGTACGGGTGCTTTATAAACCGACCCCCGGAGGTAGTTTAGACAGAGATCTAAGAACCCTAGCAGTATCGTGTGGTATCGAGTATCCAGTGTAAACCCTAATCGAGTTATTGTATCGAGAATAGAGATCCGGCGACTTCGATTGCCGGCTGTCAGATCAAGTTGTACCATGTCTTCTCTTGAGCTAAACCCTCTCCCGAACGCCTGTGTCGACTTGCCCCAAGATCAGTTACCCCTGGTAACATCTGCCGTGGTTATCCCACGACATTGCGTGTCGGGTTCTCGGATGTTTCCGGGATGATCTGACTGATCCCTGGTAATTGGCGTATTTGAATACTTCAAGTACCTTGGTGTAGGTGGAACAACCGCGTTGATTTCTCGAAGTTTCCTTTTGCCTGCTTTGCTGAGGGAGTTGCCACGAAAGTTAGGTTACATTCTCCTTCAACTCTCGGGAATTTTGGCTCGCCTTTTCGCTCCTCTTCCTGGATTTTATCGTGAGTGTCCGATTCACTTTCTTCTTTTTAAGCTTCCGGCTTTTTCTTGTTGAACTTCCTCTTGGAATTATTTCCTTTGTTCCCGGATCCTGCAGTGCCCTTCATATGCTTGTTGAGGCGGCACTGCGCATTTGTATGGGTAGGCTTCCCAAATTGCGAATCGTGGACACAGTTTTCCGACTTTATCTTTTCCCACTCTTCCTTAGAGTAGGAGATTGGTTCTATGCTTCGTCCTTTCCATTTGCTGCCATTATCCATTCCAAAGGTTGCGTTTACTTCTTTTGGTTTTGCGTGTGCCTTTGGAGTAGCTTTCTTTTCATAATGAGGTGTCTTTTTGGCCTGAACTAAAGCGTCAATATTTCCACCTATCGCTCTGATATCATCTTCGGATGCTGCATGCTCATTGGCGGTGGTAAGCATAGATCGGAGATCTTTGTGATCCTTTGATCCAACCATGAACGGTACGAGGCCGGGTTTTAATCCGTTGATGAAAGCATGCATTGCTTGTACGTCACTTACACAAGAACAACTATTTTTCATTGCTGTCCATCTTAATATAAAGTCGAGATACGATTCGTCTTCAAAATGGACGCAGCGATTCAGCTGGTTGATGCTCTTAGGGCGTTTGTACGTACCCCGAAAGTGCAGAGCGAATACTCTAGCCATATCATCCCAGCTATCCACGGTTCTTGACGGAAGCCCATTGATCCAATCTCTGGCTCCATCAAGAAACATTAGGGGGAGAAATTTCACCGCTTCCAGGTCTGTCCCTTTGTTGATCTGAACGACAATATTGTAATCTGAGAGCCATGTATCCGGGTTTGTACTTCTGGTATATTTTTGGTAAGTTGGAACAACTTTGGCAAAATCCAGAATGTAGGGTTATTCTTCGGATCCTGACAGTGAAACACTTAGGTCCAAACTATAGATCATCTCTTTCCCCCTTATCGACATGTGCGGAATATCTTTCGGCTGAATGGGCAGAAGGGGATATGTTCCTTTATGGCCCATTGTTGCGCGAGTGCGCTCTTCCGGGGTTATCCCTCCTTTGTCGTGTCCTTTGGAATAAGGTGGAGTTCTATTCCTTGGCCTTTCTTTGTTCCTAGTAGGAGTACGAGATCTCTCACGCCTGTGAGGATTTTCATATCTTCCGGCTTTTTTAGCTGGGCGTCTAGGAGGCGGCATCATTTTTCCGTCTTTCCGGTTTTGTTCCTCCCGATCCTCGTGATCACTTGGATTATTTCCACCTTTCGGCAGATGGGATCCCGTTCTAGACGCTTCATCCCTATTGTCCGGGACTTCCTTGTCCTTCTTAGGATCTCCCTTCTTTTCCTTAGAATCGCCTGAATCTCCAGGTTCGCCAGGTCCAGGTGCTCCAGCGCCGCAGGTGGCAACTTTGCATTGGGCCGAGTCGTCGTGCAACTTCCCTGATCTTGCCTGTCCTCGCTGTTGCTGTTGTAATGCTTTTCCCAGGAAATCATACACTCCCTGAAGCTTTTCGTCTTTGGAGTACAGATCATCATTAAGGATGGCGAATGCGGCTTCCGCATTTTCAGCTGCAGTTTTGTAGATGCGTTCGCCCTTAGCGTTTACGCCGTCAATCTGTCTTTGCCAAGAAGGGTTTTTCAACCGTTCTTTTACTGGCAGCACATCCGGCCTTGCAATTCTGGGTAATCTCGTGGGTTTTATCCCAGACTTATTCCGTCTTTCGAATTCTTTAATCTCCTCCTGCTTTGCTTTTACAGTAGCTTGGGCTTTGAGGAGGTTTTTTGAGGTCATAATAGTTGTTGCTGGTGCCGCATAATGGCTTCCCTTCTGGCTTCCAGCACTTCCGGTGGTTCGTACGGTCCAACCAGGGTTTTGATCAGATCGATCTTGTCCAGTTCCGACATTCGGGGAACATGGATTTCTTTCTTTTTTCTTCTCCACAGGTGTGACTCCGCTTCCTCCTCCTACTTCCAGGTTTTGGTTAGCAGTATCTGCCAACTTTTTCTTCTGGAGTTTGTACTAGAGTTTCTTGGCAGTCTTCTTTTTCTTCTTGGAAGAGGGAAGCTTTTTGCCAGGTTCCTCTTCTGTCAATTCCTTGACATCAGGATAAATGGGACTGGTTTCGCCATCCTCTCTTTCCTCATCTGGTGGAGGTGTTTTGGGGTCTTCATACTCTTCGGCATCCGAGTTTTCAGTCGGTTTTGCCATAAGTACTTCATGGAAGCTCCCCTGCATAGTTTTGACCTTTCTTTCAAAAGCGTCTTCATCTTCATCTTCCGAATCTATGTCCTCAGATCCTGGTTCCGATTCCAATCTTGCTTCTATAGCAGCCAACACAGAGTCGGCTTCCGAGTTCGTTGTTACCCTGACGAGTATCGGATCTTCCACTTGTTCTATGGGATTGTTGTTTTTCTGCTCCCCCCATGGGATTGCTTTCTTCCATGTTTTCAGCGACCTCGGACTGCACCATGCCAATGAAGTGAGATCTGATTGCGGACATCTCCGAAGAGGCAGCAATTTCAGTGGGGTATTGGCGATCTGAGCGGAACCTGGTATCATAGTTTTCTTCAACTGGGTATAGGGCGGGTGGGATAAATTTGCGTCCACCACAGAATCCCATGGCTTATGCAGTTAATCCGATAAAGATATTTGCAGATCCAATCAGTAAAACACAGGCACTTATCAGGTGATTCCGTGCTGGCATGTATGATCCTTTGTCGAGGAAGCGCCCGAGGTCGTCGTCGAATTCCACACTTCCGACAGTTATGATACTGCCGATTCCGCCGAGTATCCCTGATCAAAACATAACTCCTGACGCCGCTGGCCCCACGGTGGCGCCAACTGTCGAGACATCGTAGTAAGGATGATAGACGGGGATGCCATGATCCTACGGGTAGAGACGTGGGGGGGACGTGTTAGTATGACAATCGAGAACACCAAGTTTACCCAGGTTCGGTACAGCGCAACTAGGCAACGTTCCTACTCCTGCAATCTCACTAAATCAGGGCTGAAGCCTAAAGTATACAAAGTACAATGTGAGTAGGGTTTCGCTAACTCAGCGAGGATCAACTTCGTAATGAGTTGGCTTCTAGTTAATTGTCTATCTCTTTCGTCTCTCGCGTCCGACTTTATATAGATAGCCGGGTTAGGGCTTACAGAAAGGAAACCTAGAAGACAACGGAAAGTATCTAACTTGGAAAGTAAGGAATCCATATTCTCCTCCAAGACACACCACTTTAGTCCGTGGTCCGGGTTCTTCTAGAATCCGTCTTCCTGCGCATCAGCTTACTGGGCCGCCTAATGGGCTGTAATCCATTATGAACATGCCACCCTGGTAATCTGGCTCTTTAGACCAAGGCCGGATATACCCCTATCGGTATATATCCGACAATTACTTTCTTGTATTTGCGGATGCTTATGAGGGGTTTAATCGCAAGTATGTATTAGTCCTAGTTGGGCGGAGCATTAGCAAAGGTTCACCCACACAACACTTCACGAACCAATGAATATTAATCAACCGTAATGAAGCGAAAGTAGTTGACAAATTTCCCATGTGTCCTCGAGAACGTTTGGTAGTCATAAGTAACACAACCGGCTTGTCCTTTGCTCTCAAAAGGATTGGGCCACTCGCTGCAATATTATTTACTCGCACTTTATTTATCTGCCATATCAAAAACCTCCAAAAACCCGTTTGCTAGTGTTTACAGTGAATCCTCTATCCAACCTGCTTGTCAACACCTTCTGCTCCTCGTTGGGTTCGAAACTCTTATTTATAGAAAGTAGTATGATAGACCCCCTATACTTGTGGGTCATCACATGTCAAGCTTGTATGTGGGGTTGTTGATGTGCTTGAGAATCTTGAAGGGATTGTCACCTCTTTGTTTGAGCCTCGAGTTGTGCTCTTGTGGAAAGCGTTCTTTGCGAAAGTGTAACTAAACAAGTTATCCTTCTTTGAACATCATGGGCTTCTTGTTCTTGTTCATCTTGTTGGCATGGTGTTCGTAGTGATTCTCAAGTGTAGCTCTTATGGACTCATGAAGTTTCTTGATGTAGTCGATGCGCCTGTCAAAGTTCATGTTGACTTGCTCGCAGAGAGGCAATGGTAGGATGTCAAAAGTGGTATTTGGGTTGAAGTCGTAGACGGTCTCGAATGGGCTTCTCTTTGTTTCTTGGTGATGTGCTCGATTGTAGGAGAACTCTGCATGAGGAATGCACTCCTCCCAATTCTTTAGGTTGGGCTTGATCAAAGCGCGAAGGAGTGTAGACACTAGTACAGATCCTAGCATCCAAGACATTTACTAGAGTTATCCGGGGCTAAAATAAATTACAACCGCCTATAATGATATACCTCAGATTGCCAAAAATTCCTTTTCGTCTCTACTATTATCAGAGTCGGGCAGTATTACTGACCGCCGTCTCTAATAAACTACAATCCGAGCCGGTTGGCAGTAACGACCGTCTCAAAAATTACTTTATTCGGCTATTATTTACGGCCATCCCCAACTTTGTACCGTTCCCACATCTAAATAATGCAAGAACACCTGTGTTATTGTGCTAGTACCTAGATAAATTGCTAGCAACACAGTACAAAATGAAATATTTGCAAATGCATAAACTTCTATCACATCACATGATCCAGTGTTTACAAAGATAACATTACAAATTGCATATTCTTAGAAGACTAGCAGGATAGAAAGTATTACAGTGGAAAACATATTTCAACATTGAGCATGATCTTCTTCATGTGCCACATGAAAAACATGTTGGCGGTAGACTCGAGATCCTAAACGAAAACCTCTCACGTCTTCAGAATAACCTGCATGTTGGAATATGCAGCCACAAGGGAGTTGATACAATTTAATGTATTCGAAAGTAACACTATGGTGGATATAAATGGCAAAACTATACTACATGATTATTTGGCTGGATGGAGTTTTGGCTAAGTTTGCATAAAGCTAGTTTTCTCCTATGATTTTCATAAAACATTTTTGAACCTTCAATTGGTACCACTGATAGAATCTAGTGAAACCCTTCTCTTGTTAAACAACGAAAATCATAGGAATGATGCTTATTAATAAGTGCATTCCAGACAGAGCTGGCGAATTCCCGGAAGCCAGCAGGCTCCCGGAGGCTATTGCAGAGGTGAAGAACTAGCGTGAATCCTGGCTCGAGTTCGCCGCCCGCAGTGGTGTACGCATGGCCCTAGGGCTTATGCGGATGCATTACACCACGTCCAAGTCCTGGCACATCGCCACTGGTGTTCAGAAAGGATACACCAAAGCGCAAAGGGCGGAAATCTTCGGGTCTATCCAGGGCCATGCCTCCAAGATAGCTAGGATGGTCTCTACCTCGACGTTCTACCCGGAGGAAGAAATTCCAGCAACTCTAGAGAATCCAAGCGATAGCAACGAGGGCAACGAGGGGGAGTTCATGGATGCCAACTAATCCTGCATAGCCATTAGCCAAATAGAGTGCATTACTATTCTTAAAATGTAAAATCAATTGTAATTCATTTTATCTTTTCTATGAACAAGTTTCTATCCTTTGCAAGTTTTTCAGAGTTTTAATTCCTTTTCTTCTAAGATCTCTGGTTTGTATGCTTTAACTTTCCTTAGTGTTAAAGTGGTTCTAAAAGTACGCAATCTTCACACGAAGTGACCGGGTTAGGAAACCAATTAGTCGAAACTCGGAATCATGGATTATACTTTGGCACTTTTACTTACTAAGTCAAGTGACCCAACACGACAAACAATTAGATAATACTTAGGAATAATAAGGAATTTGAAAAGTATGAACCTCAGGCACAGAAGCACAATCTGGGGTTCTGAAGCCTCCTTAGGCCAAAAACATTCAGTTTTATAACTCCGAACACGCAGGAGAAATTCGGGTTAACATAGAAGCAAATTGAAAGATCATTGGGAGATAGATAAAGACGGAAACACGCTTTAAACAAAAAAGACAGAACAAAACAAAAATGCATGAATTTTCGACAACTTTATTTCATGATCTCAATGATGTTTACATAGAATGGAACTAAGTGTAGAAGGGACGTAACTGCTGAATGCTCCAGAGCCTATTTGTCTCTCCTAGTTCAACATCTATGCTTCTTTACCTCTTGCGATTCGATTTTTTCGGGTCATCTTCCGTGTCTCGAATATCTACAAGGTAATATGATCCATTTTTCATAGCCTTGCCAATGACAAATGGTCCTTCCCAGATTGGGGCTAACTTGTGCTTCCTATCATGTACCAATCTTAGCACCAAATCACCTTGTTTAAAAGATCGGTGTTTGATTTTCTGACAATAATATCGCCGTAGTTCTTGCTGATAAATGGTGGATCTTTGCAACACAAGTTCTCGTTCTTCTTCTAAGAGATCGACAGCATCCTGACGTGCATTTTTGGCAACCGAGTCATCGTACGCCTGCACTCTTGGGCTATCATGGATCATGTCTGTGGGAAGCACTTCTTCTCCAACATAAACCAAGAAAAAAGGCGTTTGCCCTGTTGATCTATTTGGGCGTAGTTCGAATACTCCAAAGCACGGAAGGCAATTCTTCTACCCATGCTCCAGCTGCTCTGTGAAGAGGAGTTTTGAGTCTTGGGCGCATTCCTTGTAGGATTGAACTATTCATTCGTTCAACCTGGCCATTGGATTGTGGGTGTGCCATAGATGCAAGATCTAGGCGAATTCCCGTTTGTCAGCAATATTTTGGCAACTCTCCAATTGATAAATTTGTCCCGTTATCCGTGATTATGATATCTGGAATGCCATATCGCATGACTAAGTCCATGCCAAAATTTATGGCGGTTACACCGTCAAGTTTTTTGATGGGTTTTGCCTCCACCCACTTGGTATACTTATCCACTGCAACGAGTAGATGTGTAAGTATGCCTCTTGCAGTTTTGAATGGCCCCATCATATCAAGCCCCCGGACCGCAAATGGCCATGTTATGGGGATAGTCTTGAGTGCTTGAGCCGGCATATTTTTCTGCTTGGCGTAATACTGGCATCTGGCACATGTGTTCACTATGTGATCTGCATGTGTCTTGGTTGTGAGCCAGAAAAACCCAGCACAGAATGCTTCTTTAACTATGATTTTTGACTGAGCATTATGTCCGCAATCTCCGGCATGAGTTTCTTGCAGAATTTCTCGTACTTCTTCTCGAGAAATACATCGCTAAAAAATTCCAATATTACTGCGTTTGTATAGGCAACCAGTGATTACCGTGTATCCTTTGCATCGGCATTTTATCTGCCTTTTCAAGACTTCATCTGCTCCATCCGGGAACTTCGGATCAACTAAGAAGTTTAAGTATGGAATTGTCCAATCCGGGTTAACGAGCAGAACTTCTATTGGCTCGGAAACTAGGCGATAGTCAACATCTTCGTCTTTTATTGATGGTTCGTGCAAATGTTGGACAAACACACCAGGTGGTAGAGTTTTCACCCTTTCCGAGCCCATGGAGCTAGAGCATACGCGTTCCAGTTTTCCTCCCTTTTGACGTGATGTACCTTTCTTAACTTTGTTTTGCCTCGGAAAATACCTTGCTGACATAGTACGCCGGATGTTGATCTGGAATACCTTGCTCGTCATTCCGTCTTTCCACAATTATCAATGTGCTAATAACCCTATTAGTTGTTGTAAGATACAGTAACATGGGTTCTTCGTCTTTTGGGGATGCCAAAATCATAGCTTTCATCAAAGTTTCTTTCAACTCGGTTAATGCTTTGTCCCCCTCTTCTGTCCATTCAAATTTTTCAGATTTCTTCAACAAATTGTATAATGGGAGAGCTTTGTCACCAAGCAGGCTTATAAACCTGCTTACGGTGGCTGTAGAACCCGTCAGTCTTTGTACATCTTTTAGACACGTGGGCCTTTTGATGTTTAAGATTGCTTTGATCTTTTCTGGGTTTAGCTATATTCCTCTGTAAGAAACGATAAAATCCAGAAGCTTTCCCGACGTAACCCTGAATAAGCACTTTAATGGATTCAACTTCATTTTGTAAGTGCGGAGAGTGCCGAAGGTTTCTCATAGATCTTCAAGGAGCATATGCTTTTCCTTGGAAACGACGAAAATATCATCCACGTAAACATGGACATTTTGCCTATTTGATTATGCAAGCATCTTTGCA